>JAJJMC010005091.1:3294767-3325829 GCA_023531435.1 Papaver californicum
GCATCGTCCTTCCCTTTAAGCAAATAAACATGACAGTACCTTGTACAGTCATCTATAAAAGTGACAAACCACTTCTTACCACCTTTAGTTTTAACAGACTTCATATCGACTAGGTCAGAATGGATTAATTCTAAGGGTTTAGAATTTCTCTGGATATTCTTACTGAATGATTTCTTAGCATTCTTAGATTCTACGCAAATCTCACACTTGTGATCATTTTCAATAGTGAATTTAGGTATGCAGCCTACGCTAGCCAATTTATGCATTGATTTATAGTTAACATGACCAAGTCTACCATGCCAAACATTCAATGATACACACATATAAGCAGAAGAATCAGTCATATTTATTTCATCAGATTTTACATTAAGCTTATATAGACCCTCAGTCTTATAACCCTTACCCACAAACTCTTTGCCGTTAGTTACTACAACTTTTCCAGACTCAATTACAACTTTAAAACCCTTATCATCTAAAACAGAACATGAAACAAGATTCCTGCAGATGTCTGGAACATGAAGAACTTCATTCAATGTGAGAGTATTGCCAGATGTAAGTTTCAGCCCGACCTTTCCCTTTCCTGCAACCTCTGCTGCAGATGAGTTACCCATATAGAGTTTCTCGCCTTCCCCTACCTTATGATAAGAGGTGAACAAGTTTCGGCTTCCACATACATGCTTGGTAGCTCCAGAGTCTACCCACCAGTCCCTCACATTTGTCACCATATTAACTTCAGACACCATAGCAGAAAACTCGTTATTATTCTCAGCAACCAAGTTAACATTATTCTTCTTATTAAGGTCCTTACGTTGTCTACATGAATTGCCATATGACCACGATTTCCACATACATAGCAAGCACCCTTAATCTTAGTAATGCCATATTCAAGTTTACAAAACGTACCTTTGTTGTGAGGACCATGCTTAGGGTTGCGTTTGTTGTTATCATTTTTTCCAGATTTGTGTTCAGTCATATGAGCCTTATTTGTCATATCTCTTGCAGACGAAACATTCTTGTCTTTGGTGCATAACATTTCTTCAACTTGAATCTTCTTTCCCAATTCAACCATGTTGACTTCACCAGTTTCATGTCTCAATTTTCTTTTGTACTCTGCCTCTTGTAAAACGTTTTATCATCTTCAGTAATATCTTCAGTATCCATCAAATCATCAAAAGGAACCAGTACTGTGTCTAAATCATGAAAAATCAGGAAAAACAGCATCTTGGATTGCCATCTCTTGAAGTCCTTTCCGTTGAACTTCTGTGGTTTTTCAACATCGTTCTTTCCCATTGTTACGAGATAAAAGATAATGTGTTAAGATTGTTGGAATCTTGCAAAAATTAACAGCAGCGTTAGATGTACCAGAATAGTATATAAAGAACTGAATCAAAAACAACTCTACCACTGACAACTACGAGGGCAGAATCTCAGGTTCAACAAGTTGTCCTTAACACATTAGTTCACGGGTATACTCGAGAAGAGCAATGCTAAACCCCAACGTGCGAAGATGTGTCCAGGATAAGACTGCCTGATATAGCTTGTATTAGCACAATACAAACTACCCACTCTTGAACTTAGCAACAGGGAAGGAAGGGAAATAAACACTCAAAAGCGCAAAACAAAGCGAGAAGATGATGAAAAGAAGACATGATAGTAGCCGCTTCTGGGATATCTTGAAACCAATTTTAAGAGTTGTATTTATAGGAGAGAGTTACTTGCAAACCAAGTTAGGTTTAGGTTTTCTTATAAAACTAGGTTTTTTTTCTTGTAAAACAATTAAAACCGAAAACAAAAGAATTTCTCATAAATAAAACTCTTAACGAAAATATTTTTGGAATTAATTTCCTAAAGAAAATTGTTGTAAAAAATTATTTCGTATAGACATAGGGCTTGGTGCATGGTGTATATGCATATTGCATGGGTTGAGCCATGTATTGTTTTCCCACCCTAATCCACCCACGTTTTACATACTATCCATATGAGAATTGTTATATAGTGGAAATCCTTCTTCTAGATTATTCAATGTGGAACTAAACTGAAGAGTTTCATTCACTCAAGGAAATGAGTGAGCATCCATAAAACCCTTAGGTCCCAAGATCGCCCCCTCAGCGAGGGAATAAGGTAAGAGATCAAACCATACCAAGACCAACAAAATATTTATTTAAAACTCATTTTCTCCAACAGCTTCAAGGGCTAAATTTTAATGGTCCTGGGTACATACATCAGATGGTCCTAGTTTACCAAAAGGTTGTTTTGGAGGGTCACCATATTCAAGAAACCTAATCTCATCAACACTACGTAGTTGTTAACCAAAGGTTGGTCTACAATTGATTCTGAAACTTTGCCTTGTTTAACTGTATTTTCTGTGAAGGTACCTAAGAAATCACCACAGATCATATACAAACCTGCAGGAAATAGTAAGAAAAATAAAAAAAATGTTATTAAGTCTACTCGAATCTATTGATTTTCAGTAAATTCAGATGAGTATGTGCTAACCTGCTTTTAAAGCCAAAGCAACAACATCTTTAAGAGTTGCAGGGAAATGGGTATAGTTATGGCAGACTAGAACTGAGTCACAGCCAGAAGCAATATATGTACAAAATGAAATCGATTGTTTTTTATTTTGTCCAAATTCTTTTGAAAAATCTTAAGTGAAAATTAGGGAACCTACCCATCAAGACCCCATTGATTTCTTATGATTCCTTGAAAAAGATTTTGATGAGCACAAGTAGGAACACCATTAACCTTATTGTATGAGCACATCACACTACTAGCATCTCCTTCAATTATATAGCTCTTAGATAGTGGCTGATATTGGATCTGATTCTAAAACGACTTCTTGTTCTAGTATCAGCCACCATTTAAGAGCTACATAATTTAAGACCCATATTCGCTTGAATTGCCAGAAACTTTGGAGGAGGTGAGAAATAGGTAGGTGGGCAATGCTCAAACTCTTAGTCAAGAACGAATTGATACAGTGGGAGAGGCTGATACATCTCTAACTTTAGAAGGCAGTCGTGAAGATCAATGCAATGAAGAAATTTTTATAGAGGATTGTTCTGATGAAGATGGGTCAGAATATGAAACTGCTGAGGAAGAGATGCGCGTGGAAAAGTTTAAGCCTCTTGAGGTAGTTTCTCTTAGTAAACCAAAATCAGAAATAACAACTTATGAACTTTAGTTCTTTAATGAAGCTCCCACAAATAACAATTTATGAACTTTAGTTCTTTAATGAAGCTCCCTACTAGTAGTAAAAACATGGAGATGAAGAAGATTTTTGGAGGCGTTGTTAGAAAATGATAAGAAATCGGATCCAGTTAAGGATTTGGGCCCCAGCAATGAGAAGTTGGGGCGTGGAGAAAAGACTCATGCAAAAAAGAAGTTTTAAATTTTCTCTTTTGTTTGTGACTTTTTGTCTCTAAGGTTTCTGCCTTTGTTAGGGGTGGCTCTTGTGCCCTGTGTTGTGCACTTAGGGGCTTCCTTTTCCTAATTTTAGGTCCATCTGTTTTATTTTAGGCATATCCAATTTTGTGTCCCCCAATGTAAGTAGATAAAGTGTGGCTAAACATGGTAAAATTACTAAATTACCAAAACCTATTATTACAACCTAAAAGTAAAACCAATTACTATAACCTATTTTTCGTTTCATAAGAAATGGTTATTCTTCTTCTCTTCTTCCCTTTCTTTTCCATTTCAAACTAAAACATCGTCGGTAATTGACGATTCAAAAAATGATTAATTGTTTGATTTTCTATTTAACAAAAATGACAAGACGAGTAAAGCATCCCACTGGAGAAACTCTACCTAGTGGAAACGATCTAAAAATTGTGGAAGCAATTGAAATAAACATCCAAGGAAGCATCACAATCAAAATTTGATAATTATGAATTTTGGGTTTTATGTGAAAACTAGAATCATTCGATGTTTATGTACACATCGAAAGATTCTCATATGAAATGGTCGATGTTCATGCCCCCGTCGACCGAATTCTAGAGTAACTGAAAAGCCACGAAGAACATCGACCTAGAATCGTTCAATATGAACATTTTTATCAAACAATTATGTGTCGAGAAGAAGCTGCACATTTCTCATAATTATTTGATGTGGACATTCCTATCAAACGATTGTGGGCTGAAAAAACGCCCAATTTTTCTGGTGGTCTTTTAGTATAGAATTGGTTTATATGAGCACAAACATCAGACGATCTTGCTTCTCCCGAAAGATTGGGATTTCATCGAAAGGATGGTAAGAACTTGGCGGCTAGACACTGTAGGGGTTTGGCGTCCAAAGCGATCTCCATCAATGAGCCAACTCAAGTGGAGAGACAAAAATATTCTTCTTCTTCTTATACAGAATATGATAGAGTTCCAATGAAGAACTAAGTGATAACGAGAGCCATGACGAAGAAGAACCACCAACACCACCACGACCACAAGAACCACAAAGAGATAAAGATAAAGATGCAGCGGCAGAAAGGAAGAAAAAAAAAGGATACTTGCCAAAGCCTGGGATGATGTTAGGTCGCGGCCCCAATGAGTCCATTAATTGGTTATCTGGCGACGGAGGAAAGTTGCTATGGGGGTACCAACACATCTAGGATACTACTGTCTGTGCAACCACGATAAGTATCTCAACCTTGTGTTATATATCGTCTACTTTATTTAAGTTGTCATGCACTTTCTTGTTTGTCATGATAGGTTGTTTAGGATCACACTGATGCCGTGCGTCTTCCAAAAAACCAATCGTCAGCGAGAAAAATGATTTTATGGTCACTGGATGGAGAAGCACCCGAAGTCGTCCGGATCGTGAAGAATCGGGGTCTACATCTTGTTTGGTATGATAGACCCCTTGTTTATGCCTTCCTCGAGAGGTATTACACGAAAACGGATATTCTACATCTTCCATTTAGGGAAAGACATTGATCACGGGTCTCAGTGTTGGAGGTAAAGACGTGAGGGGTCGTACCTATGTGAATGTGCTTGCATGGGAGGTCATCTACGAGTTCACTTTGAAAGTGTTTGATTGGGATGCGAACAAGATCACGAGGGAGATGATGGTAGGTGAGAAAGGAGAAAAATATTTCATCTTAAGAGAAGAATTCTCGGGAACAAATGACTTTCATAAAGGAGGTGAACTGACCAAACACTGTATCAATGCTACATCCACCGCATATATTCTTTAGATCTTGGGATCTGTTATCTTCCTCGATGTTTTCGGTTATTGGGTGAACGCCAACTACATCCAGTTAGTGGAACCATTGAACAAAGTTCGCGATTACTGTTGGGGCACTGCTTGCCTTGCATAGTTGTTGAACGAGATGAAAAGTGTATTAGGATAGACATGACCCAATCCGAAGGGAATATGTCTCTTCTCCAGGTAATTGAAGGGTTGTAGTTATGGAGCTTTGTTTATCTTATTTTTGCCATTCTCACCTATATTCCTATGTTGATGCAGGTGTGGATATACTTGCAATTCCCAAAGGAGCGGTATATTAAGATGTACACGTAGAGGATATCCGAGAAAGAAGCAGTGTATTAAGATGTATACATAGAAGTACGGGATCATCTCATCCACATGTTTTCTACAATCGAGATATCTACCAAGATGAATAGATAAAGACTCGTATAAAACAAGATGAAAAAGAGATGTGGGGATAAAAGAGAGTGTTGAGAATATTAAATGAGGAGTCAGGCTAGTCAACTAGAGGAAGACCAAGTCTAGGAATATGACAAGTCGGGTTGGCTAAGCGAGATGATCTGAGTGGAACCAGAGATCGAAGATAAAAGTGTTACTCGATATATATGTTATCCGAGATCATGTGTGGGATATAAAAGGAGACCATGTATCCACATTCAAGGCAAGATGAATGAGAGAGGAGAAAGACCCAAAAGTATTATTGAGATTAGTCTAGCATTTGAGAGTAGAAACAAATCATATCTGCAAGATCATTTGAGAGAGATATCAACATTTATAACCAAAGATCCAGTATTATCTTATATCATTTACAACCAATATTGTAAATCCCGTGGACGTTGGTTTATTTAACAACCAAACCACGTAAAATCTTTATATGTCATTGTCCTTCACGTCTTTATTTATATATTTTATCTCATTAGGTTTTATATTACATCATATTTGTATAGTTAGATTTAAATATTGTTCTGTAGGATTTTATGCTATTACAACAACAAAAGAAGACGTATTCAAACTCCTAACAATACTCGACCATTTACTTACTCCACATTTTAAAACTAGTGCTTATAACCACCACTACTCTGCACTAACCAAAAATTCTACAAATTTGGAGCACATACATCAACCCATAACCAAGTATGCGCTATTTTTAACTAACAAACAATTGATATGGAAAAATAGCTTGTGTATTCATTAACTTACAAAATTATAAATCGGCAGATAATGATATACATCATACAAGACATAACTAACTTCTGCACTGCCAACTTATTTAACCTAACATATCAAACTCTTACTAGTATTCAAGTGTTACTGAAATATGAAATTCGTCCTTCACTTTCACTTACTCTTATATCAAAACTATGCCTTGCTTGTTGATCACTTGAAGATCCAACAACTAATGTGTGTTTGCCTAATATCATTTTCCTCTCCCCTTCTGCATCAGCAACACTCAATTCCTTATAAAAATCAACTTTGATTTTCACACTCCTTCTTTTCCCGTAATTACTTCCACCATTTCAAAACCTATCAACTGTTTTTAAGGCAACCCAGTCAACTTTTCTGAAGATGGTGGTACCCAAAAGATTAAACTACATGGCTTCCATTTTTTTGCGGAGATTCTTCACAACAACCTCGATGTTGAACTGTAGAGTCTGGCAATCCACTTTTACGATGTCAACAACATCTCCTGAGCTGAATTCAGATTAATTAGTAGTGTTGGGTGTTGGAATGCTCTGAGATTTCTGCAGTGGTATTTCTACTGCCGAAGGAGCGGATTTAACAATATTAAAGAAAATAGAGTAACTTAGTCCATGCCTGAAGTTGTATAAGGTTGGACCAGTGTAAAATCGGTAGGTTCGTCCAGGGATGTTCTGGGTTATATTTGCTTTCATGTTCATATCTGTCATTGATACTTGTTCGACGTATTCTTGCGTAAATGGAGATCTTCCACCTGCATATAATGTGGAACATTATTCCATATATGGAATGAGCATAAAAGATGTTGTGTCGGGAAAAATCTATCGCATTCATCAATGTTTGATCCTTATCCGTAATCAATACCTTAGAAATATACCCCCTTTGGTAAAATAGTTTTACCTTTTGTAATGCCCACATGTAACTATTCTCCCTCTCATCTTGTAAGAAACAAAACCCGACACTGCGATAGAGATTAATATTGGTATCCTATACTTGTTCGTTTTATACGTGCAATCCATAAAGAGAATTCGATGGAAACATCTTGCCAACGTATTAAAACTCCGGTTGAGCCATTGATAGACATATTTTTGTGTCTGATTTGTCTCTATTATTTCTATTGATAATACTCGATTGTGTACTTGTGTTATTTTATTTGTTTGTAGGTATTTTTGGGAAATAAAGTTTTATGGAAAATTCGGCTTAAAAAGTTATAAAGACAACAAAGCTATTTGTTAAAGAAACCACTCATTTGTATAATGATACCTTAATTGCTAAAGGCACCCCTCACTCGGATAGGAGCACACCTTTATTCTCCAAAGAATTTGGTGGAAAAACTCAGTTTCAAACAACGTGAAATTGTTGTATGATTTTGAGAGAAGATTTCGAAGAGTTAAGGCAATATTTTTTTTTCCTTATTAATAGGATCAACTATACTCATTTTTTAAATAATTTATAACCAGATTAAACTCTTCAGAATCAACAAAATCTTACGTCAAATATTGCTTCTCGAGAAAAAAAAGGGAACAAAATATTCTCTCGGGTGTGAGTTGTTAAAAAATATCTCAACAGGATTTGGAAATCACATCTCGAGCTAGAATCAGACAAGGAAATAACGTGAAAGAATATGCAAGAAAACCAGCTCGAATAATGTTAGAAAATAAGATCGAGAAAAAAATATCTTGCCGTGAATATATTTCATTAATTGAGAAGATTTGGAAAAGATTTTGGAGTAATGGGTTGTCGTAGTATAAATAAAAGACCTAAACGGAGGATTTGGGGATGACAGTGAGAGTTTGGGGAGAATACAAAGCGAGAAATTCGAGTTGTAGAGAAAAGTTTCTGCTGGTGTAAAAACTGAAGAACACGAAGAGCAGACAACCATAAACAACCGTTAATTAACCGTGGTCTTTACTCAGTGGAAAGACTATCGTTTCTATGACAGTTTTCTTTTATCGTTTTCTCTGTAACAGTGAGTTCGAAATGCCTATAAACGTTACAAATTCCCGGTTTTCATTATTTTCTCTCTTTTTTTATCATTTGTAAATACTTTGAGTTTACATCATGAGGAGCTAAACCCCAACTTCTGGGACGACGGAGGAAGCCACATTTCCATAATGAAGTGGTATTATTTTATATAATATTTGTGTTAATTTCTTTATATGATTTTTGCATTGATTTGAAATTTAATTTAATAATTTTTATTGATTAGTCATGATTTTATTTGATGATACATGCTTGGTCTAAGGATTTTTGATGTTTCATTCTTATGATTTACGATTAAAACTGTGAAATATCTTACTATGTAGGCAGGATTAGAATCAACTTGATTGCTAGAGTTACACAATTATTATAAATTAACTCTCTTGAAATTAGTTGTCGGTGGAATCCTTAGTCCCAGTTTCTCTACAATCTTGAAATCAACTTTTAATTGAAATTGCTATTTTTAGTATTAGAAATTAGGTTTAAAACCAAATCTTCACAAGTCCGAGCAACAAATCTTTCTTACCACTTTATACAACCACATCAATTTTGGCGCCGCCGACGCGAAATTGTTTTAGTTTCTAGCAGTTTTATTTTAGAATTTTATTCTTTTGTTCTATTTTACATTTTCTTGGGTATTTGTCTTTTTGTTACAGGTTTTGGATCAAAAAAAAATTGGAGCCAAATAAAGGTTCAAATTTGCGATTAAAGCTAAAGAAAAAGCGAAAAGAACGGAAAAAAGACAGAACTTTATAATTAGATTTTAATTATTTTTGTTAGTTTTTCTTTTTATTATTTCCTTTTTGAACTTTTTGTTATCTTGTTTTCTTGCTTGATAATTTTAGTATTTCATTTATTTCTATTTAAAAAAAAAACACGTTTACACACACCATTTTGCATCGTCAGATTAATTTTTTTAGGAAAACCCGTGGATAAGTAAGCTGAACCCGTGTCGTGTGCCTGATGATGGGAATTTCAATCGTATGTAGCAAGAATACAACTATCAATTGAATAGTATATAACTACGGTTCTCTCCACAGGGACTAAAGTTTTGTTATATTTAATTTCTAAATATGCGTCCTCGAGCAAGCGTCTCAGCTAACTAGCATCTTGGCAGTAGCTTTCTTGACTTAACTAGATTTATTGACTTCGGAACAAGTATTTCCTTGACTTTAAAACAAGGCCCTCATTGACTTTGGAACAAGTACTTTCTTGACTTTGTTGCAAGTACTAGCCTTGCTAGCTACTCCCCTCAGAAATACGCCTTTCTTTCCAATATTGGTCAAATACCAAATCTTATATAGTTTTCTAATAGGTCTTCTTGCTCAAGAAGACCTCTACGATATTTGACCTCAAATGCCTCTCAGACTTACGATAAGTCACTTCTGAGCTTACTTAGCCATTAAATATACCATGTTACTTTCAAGCAAGTACATAACCACTAAACTTCCCATACTTGACACTAATCAGTATGATTATCAATACAGTGAGTCGCACGACTTGCCTCACTGACTTAGCAAGTTATTTGACTTGACTTGACTTAATCAAAACCATAGTGACTTATGACTCCACTATTTCCACGAGATATCAAATAAAACATGGGAGGATTCTCATTGGAGTACTGGTCTGGCGGTCTACAACATCGTGGGTGGTGAAACAATCCCCACGAACAAGAAGGTAACAAGAAGTGGGAGGTTACAAAACAGTTGAGAGGATGAGGAGTAGTGGTCAGACATGTCTTCCCTACTTTCTGCGCACCACCCCTCTACAATCTCCATAATCATCACATCTCCATATCTCCCTAACTTCCACGACTTACGAGAAATCAGTGTGTTCTCTTTAAAATATAAATAAATGATTTTCATTTATTCGAAACAAGACAGAAAGACAACAACACAATCAGTCTGAAGAAATCAAAACCGATTCCTCTAAGGAGAATCCATTTTTTTCACACACTATTGATATTTCTCAATCTTTTTTGCTTCCCTACCCTAAGACCTACCCAAATCCTTTCTATCTTTGTAATCGAAGCAGGACGTGAACGCCCATTTCTTGTTTTAGGCTCGTCCTGTTCGAGATTGATCTCTCGAACCTACCTGAAAGTACCATTTTGCAATTTGTTTTCACCCTAAAACAATTGGCGACCACAGCGGGAGATCAACTTCTCGATTATAAAAGCCAATTTTTCAGTTATTTCAAAAATTGTGCATCTTATGTCTGGAGCAGTTACAACTCATATTGTTGGTTCAGGTAGTACTGGCGGCGGTGATTCTGAAAACACCCATATTGCTACTGAACATCCCCATACCAATTCTACTACTACACCTCCTCTCGGTGACAAAACCATTAAAGACACCGGGGATACTCAAACTTCGGTCAACATAGCCGATCTATGAAGAGACAAGAAGTCCTTTCCAGAACTCAGGTGGACATGACTACTACCCAGAAAGAAGTACTCGCTTGCCTCAAGACCCTGATGGAGCAACTCTCCTCGGAACAACGTCATCGTCGAACGAAGCAGACCAGGACCAACTTTGCAGCTGTCGCTGATGCTGAAACACCTGGGGCTCGAAAAGACAAAGGAGTCCATATCATTCATGATCAACCACCATAGAGGTACCAGCAATCCAATTTTGTCACCCGTGAAGATCTAGAGAGACTCCTACTAAACCATGGCAAGGAGGACTCATCCCTGACCCATCAACACCAACCTCCCTACCCGCCTGAAATCCAGAGGATCCTTCTGCCAACAGGTTACTTTCCCCAACTTTCTCATTGTACGATGGAATTGGAAACACTCGTGATCATATCTCTCTATTTCTCGAATCCCTCGGGGGACACAATTACAATCATGTGATACGCCTCAAAGAATTTTCAAAGTCCCTTACTGATAGACACATTTTAGTGTCTAAATTGCACCTTAGTTTCTATTAAGTTAGTATTCGATTTTGCAAATATTACGTGTTTTTATGCTTTTGTAGGTACATTAGAGGAATAAAGATTTGTGGAAAAATTGGCTCAAAAAGTGATAAAGGCACCCGGGAAAATGGATTAAGGCACCCGCATATTGGATTGGGGCAACCCCTTTTTGGTTTAAAATTCGAATTTGGCGGGAAGAATGATGGTTACGTAACCAAATTCTGCTGTGAAGATTTTAAAGAGTTTGATCGAACAAAGAAGCCTCTAAGAGATACTAGAATGATTCAAACATCTCATACACGGCAAAACAGCACATCTAAGAGCTAAATATTGGCCGGAAATCGTGGAAACAAATCGGAAAAGCCAATCCGATGCTGTTTGAGTTCATCTCGGATTTACAAGTTGTTTGGATAAGTTTTGAGAGTTCTAATCGAATTAGAACTCTCCCTAGGGTTTGTTTCATCTATAAATAGCAAGATAAGCCAAGAAAATCAGGGTGGAGAATCGCTGGAATAGTGAACAGAAAACTTTCTTTTCTGCTGCTGCGTACAGGGAAAAAGGAGGTGAAGAACAAACAGCTCCAGCGAACTGTCGTTCACTAACGCTGGAACTGTCGTTCATATTGAGCTGCTTCAACTGTTTCTTTCCTGTTGCTCATTTTCTTTTGTAACGGCTGAACCATCTTCTGTAACGATTATATACGTATCTGTTCAGCTGTTACACCATTATTTCACCTTGTAATCAATATTTTGAGCAATGAAGAGATCTTTTGAGCAAGTTTTCTCCACCATGGGCTAAGTTTATTTACTGGGATGATGGATAAGGTATTTTTCTCAATTTTATGTGATTTAATTATTTTCTAATAATTATTTATAATTCTTTTGTTATTAGAATTGCATAGTTTTAAATAGTAAAAACGGTTTTCTTTCAACAGTTGTGCTTTTGCTTGATGGATTATGCTTAGTTAATTAATTTTGATAGTCCATGCTTGTGATTTACCTCTGTTTGTTAGCATAACAAAACCAATTTTGGCAATTATTTGGGCTTCAATTAATTTAAAAAGAATTATCTGATTAATCACATAGGTTGTTAGAATTAACTGATTCCTGATTCCTGGTTTTCCCCATATTTTCTAAAAATCATCTCTACTTTATTTTCCTGATTTTTATTAGTTTAGATTTAGTCCAATATTTTCTAAAATCATTACCTTCACAAGTTCGAGAATCGAACCTCTTTTTACCACTATATAAAATCACATCACTTACTGGAAGAGCCTACACGTGTTATAACAACATTGATCCCAATAGCATCTCTGGTTGGGAAGACATGGTTAACGCCTTCTATAGGAAATGCTTCTTCGTCTCCGAGAAGATCACCCTATCAGACCTGGGAAGAATGTTCCAGAGGAACAATGAGCACCCGAATGAATATGTGAAAAGATTCAGAATTCAGGCGTTGGATTGTCATGATCCGAATATGAAGAAACATCAGTTAGTGGAGCTCTGCATTGACGGTATGATCCTTGTTTATCGTGCTCTCCTTGAAAATTTATATTTTCAAACTTTCTCTGAGTTACATGAAACCGCAAAACGATCTGCCACAACTGCTCCTGTCGTCCTAGTGAGAACTGGACCAACAAGAGAAGAAGGTCGTGGAGATACTAATAGGAATTGATGGCCAGTCAACAAACAGTACAATGTTCAACCATCAATTGGTGTTTTCAGTAATGAGGGACCCAAAAGGCAATCCCTATCTTAATCAGAGCCACAAACGAAGCGCGCTCCTTCCCATCCTCCCTCGACACCAGTACCAACTCGAAAATCAACGTTGTCTTAGAACACCGCCAAAACTTCACAACATCAACTACAGCTGCAACAAGGACAAGATGTTAATCCAAACATAATGTTCCCGGACTTCCCGGTTCCAATGAAAGAGGTACTTGAACTACTCGAAGCGTGGATAGAAGATGGTATTTTCTAGTTACCTCCTGTGCGACGGATTCCCACAGCTCAGCAGATGACGGATCCTAAATACTGTCATTATCATCGATATATTAATCACCCAACCACCTAAAACATATTTTTAAAGAAAAAAAATAAAAGCAGGAGAATTGCAATTAGAAGCTTAAGGATTCCACAAAAATCCCATTCATGTCAGGAACTTCACTCTCTCTGAGAGGTCAACCAACCAGTCAATTCAATCTTTGATGTAACGCATGTGTGAGCTTCTATATCCCTCGAAAGGACAACGTGAATACGTCTTTGCTGCCCTGAACCATGTCGTAGCCGGCAACGCTTATTCTTAGCGGAAAAGACCTGCTCCCAAGTCAACCTCCCTTGAAGAACTTGGTCGACACGGATGATGAGAAATATGACCGGAGACTCCCTGTAAAACTTGAGAATCTGACTCTGACTCTAAAACTCGATCAAGTAAGTCCCATGTCTTAAGCTCATTTGCAACCAATGATCCCATGTCCCGTCAGAACCCAGGAGATCTGCCTAAAGGACAACCATGTCACGTCTAGAAGATGTGAATGGGGAGTCGATCCATTTCAATATTTTGTCAAATGTTTAAAAATTGCTTTTACTAAGAACGAGAGATTCATGACTCACTTGCGAGTCAAATTGCTTCTGGCGATGAGAAGAAATGCCAATAACAATTCTTGGACGCCCAAAGAGAAGACCTCCTAGACGAGATGATAAAGCATGGGCCTTTTCGACTTGGAGACACGGTTATGAAAGTCACTAAGAAGGCACAACTTCTCACATCAGTTCCTATGACTATCGACGAAGAACCTTACGTAATTACTGAAACTCTACTAGGTTATCATTTACAAACCGTGACAAGCCAGAAAGAGTAGTGATTCATGGCAAGTGTCTCAAGGCTTGCAAAGCCTGAGTGCTTCACCAGTTTACTCCAAATATTTGCCTATTTTCGTGGAATACTTATATTTCCTCTAAAATGAGTGCAATGTTTCTGTACTTATAGTTAGGTTTTCAAGTTTATCAATCTATTCAATTATCTTTATTTATTTCAAAAGTAATAAATGAGTCTATCTCTCTTCACAAATAACTTGTCAAAAACCTACCTACTCAAAATCCCAAAATAAAACCATAAACGTGCTTCGTAAAATCATAAAACTAGAAAAAATCCTTGAAAGATGGCTCAGTCCCTACAAAATACTCCTTCTCCATCCTTCCAAGATTCTCTAACGTAAGATCCAACTCCTGGGAAAGCCTTTCAACTTCTCTTCTAGCATTGGTCACCGCCTCCAGATTAGCAAGTCTACTTCAGCGGAGTGTTCTCGCATGGCTCCCAGACGATGACGAACCCACATGAAGTTCATACCAGAGCTCTCTGCGTTGCTTACAACTTCCTCCCACTCCTCGAAGACCGCATCAGAAACTTCATGCCAAGAGAGTGGGAACATCTCATGTATGATGGGAAACAAGTTGGACATATCTCGTTCTAAAACTTTGTAGTTTCTGGAAGTATCAACAGAGAAGTGACCAAAATCTCCCATATCCTTGTATACAACTCAGCATAAGTGGATAGAACATCAAAGGCTCTAACATGTAAATACCCTGGAAGAGTCCTACTCGGACCAAAGTCAATATCAATGCCTGCACCAGGATACTCGACGGAAGCACTCCGCTTAACAAGCATGCAAGAAGAAGCCTTATCATGATTTTCAGAAGAGGAGAGGATATTATCTACAACGATATCAACGATAATTTTTGTTTCTCCGTTAATAAGCCCAATTCTCTGATTTTGGTCATCCCCCCGTTCCCCCCCCCTAATTTGAGTCAGAACGTCTCAAGCATAAAATTCTTGAACATGAACTATAAAAATTATCATAAATAATCATAAACATCATAAAAAATCATCATAAAGTTTTATTCAATGAATTATACGAGTTGGAACAATCACAAGGCGTTTTACAAAAACTGTCTTGGAAACAATTTTCACTACCTCTCGGAAACTCTGAATCCGACAACAATTGGTGATGAATATAGGCATGGTTCTTATACCAAAAGTTTCTTATTGAAGTATACTACAACGTTTTAAAAGGGATTATAAATCGGACAAGTAAGCTAAGAGTTATGGCAAAAACAGCTAGCGGAGTCAAATATGAAAACTGTCAGGATTTTTCTAGATACTTCTTGAGTTCTATTGTTCAGTTGCTTTGACGCCCCAAACAAGCTCAAAACCTGGATTTCTTTTTAATAGGTTGTAGGAAATTGTTTTCTAATAAGGATATATGGGTCAATCATCAAAAAAGGAGGTCGTATGATGATTCTACAGCGTTTTCCTCAAGCAATATACTTCTAAAATTTTCTAGTGACGGGAATCTATAAAATTCTTTATGAATTTGAGCATGGATATGCTCATATTAGAGTTTTAAAGATTTCATATGTTCTACCATTATAACAAGGAGTAGAAACTTACTTGATATGAGTCCAAATAAACATAGAAGTCTGGCGTTACTTCGTTGCTTACTTCTCCATCGACATCAGTAGATTCAGATTCTTCACAACGGTATTCAATGTGGGGCGCCTCGTCCAGGTCTTCATCCTTTAACTTATCTTCATCCTCTATATTCACGGCGTCTCCCAAAGTCTTAGAAGTATCAGCATGGAAGAATTATTCGTAGTCTTCTTCTCACATACTGGGGACTGTCAAAGGCGACAGAAGTGGTGTCCACTCAAGGGCCCATTGCACGCATCTACTGAAAGAAATAAACCAACTAATCAAGTCATGATGGTCATGCGTCGAGTCAAGGAAATTAAATAAGAATGGTTTTGCACCTCAATAGTTCAGAACTACAACGACAACGAAAGACGGCTCTGTCTTTTATGATTTCACATGTCCTCTCAAATTCTTGGAAGCATGGACCAGTGACGATACCAAAAATTATCTCATGCCATTTAGCGGATCCAAGTGAGTTACTATTGGGTACTGACGACTCCCTCACTTTTGAAAGCTTATACAGTAACATCCTTCGACTAGAAGGTCTGTTCATCAATGATACTAGCGACAAAACCCCTCTACATCAGTACCCTAGAAGCCTCCGCCTCTTACCTGATCACATCCAGAAAGGTAACCCCATCCTTGTTGCTTTTACTTACTTTAACCACATGAATCTACTGTTGGACACGCTCCGGACTCGGAAGCCACAATCATCTTCATCTTAGAACTTTAAGGAAACAGTTTCCTCATATTCAGGCTTCTTCTCTCAACTTCTCGAATATTTGTTTACAAGTTTCCAGTCAGAAATCTAGTAATATGCTCACCACGGAGAAAATCGCACACCTGGTCCTCCTGGTACCTGTCATATCTCATGGTACCTATCCCGTCTCCTGGTGCTCGTCATGCTTCCTGGTACCTGTCATGTCTCATGGTATCTGTCCTTTCTCCTGTCACCAGCTCGGTCCACTCCTGTATTTCTTGATGCTCCTGTCAGTACCTCTTCAATTTAGAAATTCATAAATCGACAACAATCGGTGAAGAACGGGTCAAAACATCCTTCACGAGAAGTGTTCGTCTATCTCTTATATGACATTCCAGAAGGGAACCTCAATCAGAGACCCGAGATAGGAGATATGGATCTTACACTAACGTCTACAAGATCTGAAAATTCACACGGGATTACTAATCACAGATGTTTACGCATGGTTGGCTGACCTATCCAACTTTGAATCGAGTGATTCTTTTTTCATATGATATCCTGGTCTATTGGATTCAAAATTTAGGGTCAAACGTCAAAATCCGACATCGTATGAAACTTCAACAACTTCGGAAGCGAATGATGTGAAAACTAGGGTTTCCAAACGGGATTCAGAAGACTCGGCTTTATAGAAACCTTGTCTTCCCATGGACTTTCATCTTCCTAGACATACCATCCTGTCAGGTCGAACTGCATCTCCCAAGAAGACCTCATCAACCTTTCTACGACAAGAGCATATGAGTCCACCGCCAACCTTACTTGCATTAGCTTCTTCTGCTGGTTTTTTAAATATTTCCAACTTCGCTGCTACTAACTATAACTCAAAGCATCGTCTCCGGGTGTCTTGTCTCTCATCTACTGCCGCTATCACTAGCACTTAATTGTTGCATACTCAAAATCTAAGCAAGCACCGGAACCAACTACTTGCTTATAAGGAAGATTAAATCTAAGGCTTAACTCTGAATCAAAGACATTGTCTGGAGGAGACAAAGCTAACAATATTTCTTTTTGGACACATACACAAAGATTTGATCCAGCTGACCGGATCCTCTATTCGAGATGAGGCGGACCTGTTTCAAAAAAGAAAGAAGAGAAAGCGCCGACCATATCCCATCTTTTGCTCACGACAAGATTGCAAACAACTACAAACATTTTATACTGGCGTCGTAGCCTCCTCAATACTCACAATATTTATGCCACATCGAACTAGTCTCAAGTCGCATAAAATTCCACGGCTGAATTCCTTGAACTTGTCTCGAGTGCGCATCGATGTTCTGGTAAAATTTATTAAATTCGGGAATAACTAATGCTTAAACTCTGAAATACATTATAGTTTAATATTTCGTTCGCAATGAACTCTTCTCAAATTGCTCCTCCGATCTTAAATATGCTATCATAGCACTTTGCTTAAATATAAACCACAAATAATACGTTACTCCTCTCGGACGCGCCACAATCAAGAAGCAATGTCTCAAAAGACGTATTGAACCTTTGAACTAGGCTAATTCTAGTATTTTCTCATATTAGCACCAAGTTCACACCAACTATTTGGCTTAGCACCACATTGGCACCAGTTAACCACATTAGCGATAAAAATGCTAACTTTCCTGACACTAAACCCTAGCACTTGAGAAGTACTAACTAACCTAAAGCGGTCTTATCTAGAACATATTGGCCTAATGATGCCTTATCTAGCATATCATACCTTTGCACTAAAAGTACTAACCCTAACCTTAGCGCCAAAGGCGCCAACTCCTCCAAGCCATGCTTAGCACGTCACAAAAGATAGCACGTCTGCATACCTCCAAGCCATTGGCGTCCCTGCCAAATCATGAGTATCCCTTGCCAAGCCTAGTCCCTGCATGCCTGCCGTATCCTACTCTCCAGCACGTCCCCAATGCCAATGCGCCTCCAACGCCTTGGCGTCCCAGCTTTAGCTCCTCCGTGTCCCTAGCTTCATTGACGCCCTTGCATCCTGGACGCCCATGGCTAATCCTATGCGTCTTAGAGCAAGCGCCTCAGCTAACTAGCATATTGGCACTAGCTTTCTTGACTTACCTAGATTTATTGACTTCATAGCAAGTATTTCCTTGACTTGGGAAAAGTCCCTCTTTGACTTTGGAACAAGTACTTTCTTGACTTCGGAGCAAGTACTTCCTTGAATTTGGCGCAAGTGCTAGCCTTGCTAGCTACTCCTCTCGGAAATACGCCTTTCTTTCCAATATTGGTCCAATACCAAATCTTATATAGTTCTATAATAGGTCTTCTTGCTCAAGAAGACCTCTACGACATTTGCCTCAAATGCCTCTCAGACTTACGATAAGTTACTTCTGAGCTAATACTTAGCCATTAAATATGCCATGTTACTTTCAAGCAAGTACATGACCACTAAACTTCCCATACTTGACACTAATCATTCTGATGATCAATCCAGTGAGTCGCACGACTTGCCTCACTGACTTAGCAAGTTATTTGACTTGACTTAATCAAAACCATAGTGGCTTATGACTCTACTATTTCCACGAGATATCAAATACAACATGGGAGGATTCTCATTGGGGTATTGGTCTGGCGGTCTACGACATCGTGGGTGGTGACACAACCCCCGTGAACAAGAAGCTAACAAGAAGTGGGCGGTTACAGAGCAGTTGAGAGGATGAAGAGTAGTGGTCATACATGTCTTCCCTAGATTCCGGGCACCACCCCTCTACAATCTCCATAATTATCACTTGTCCATCTCTCCCTAACTTCCACGACTTACGAGAAATCAGTATGTTCTCTTTAAAATATAAATAAATAATTTTCAACTATTCGAAACAAGACAGGAAGACAACAACACAATCAGTCTGAAGAAACCAAAACCTACAGAATTAGCGATTCCTCTAAGGAGAATCCATTCTTTTTCACACACTACTAATATTTCTCAACCTTCTTTGCTTCCCTCCCCTAAGAATTATCCAAGTCCTTTCCATCCTTGTAATCGAAGCAGGGCGTGAAAAGCTATTTCTTGGTTAGGCTCGTCCTGTTCGAGTTTGATCTCTCGAACCTACCTGAAAGTACCATTTTGCAGTATATTTGTTTTCACCCTAAAACACAGGTAAAGTTCCGTATTTCAGTCCGTCGAGCTTTTATTTAACAAATTTTGCAAAACTAAATAAAAACATTAAATATGTACAGGATAGAGAACTAATAAATTAAGATGTAAATTATGACGTGTTTACACACTCATCAAATACCCCCAAATCTACATTTTGCTAGTCCTCGAGCAAAACTAACGTAAAACTAAGTCTAAGAAAAACAATAAAATCTTAACTTACTTTCGCAGGAATCACGATTGCACTTAGCGTGTGCAATAAGCCTTTAGACCCATAGGTGTCCCTATCAGACGAGTTTAGTCTTATGAGGGTTTACAAGAGAGATACTCACAAAACCTTTGACTCCAAGCCCTAGATACTTGTGAACGATTGAGGGTAGACACTAAACATGCTATTTAGTTGGCTACTAAATTCTTTGGTTGTGAGAGGAATTACCCTGTTTCGAATTCAATTATTGTACACGAGTTTGCACTCAGGTGTACTAAAATTCATATATATAAGAAAACAAAGCACTACTCAGAAAGTCGTACAATGGACCACGATACTTGGAATCTAACAAACCACAATCACATGAACAGGTTAAAAAGATGGATATGGAGATAAAAGTGTGCACATGTTGAATACCGTGCCAAGATGAACCCTAATGGATTAAGATACACACCCACTGTTCAGAATCCTAATTCTAGTATGAACTCAGCTAGTATATACAAGGGCCCCATTGGTCGATTTATTGAATATATACAAAAAAAATTTTATATTATTGAATGTATTGACAACATGATTGCATCAATTGAATCCAAGCGCATGCTCCTTTTTCAGTAGATTACATGATAGTTCTTATGAATCCTGCGTTCCACGCTTGCTTAGGCGACGAAGACAGGGAGAACACACACAAATTGCTATCCAAGTGTCAATTTTTTTTATGTCATTGGTCAAGTTCAATCAAAATAATGGGGCTTGATCTCAATCACTCTACTTCATCCTAGCGGTGAAAACAAGGCGATACTAGTGCCCACCAAATCACTTAGAGAAACACAAAAAATTACAAAAATAAAAACAGAACGTGGTATGGTGACGACTCCGAGATATGATGACGACTATCATGTTATTTCTAACACCTGAGCTTTGTGCTTTTATGAATAGTCCATTTAGCTGGACACACCAACTCATGTAGACAAAATTTTTGTTTCCATCTACCTAGAATGGTTAGTGTCATCCTGAATTTTTCACAAGTTTCCAAATTTTGGAGTTTTTGGTACAACTAAAACTTCGAAAATTTTTCAAATTTTCCCCCCTTACCCTAAAACCTAAACGGAACATAGTCCTCGATGTTATAAAGATAAATGAGTGGGAGCATGAACAAAGATTAATAATGATCATAGTAAAACCAGCACCGTGTACCAAAAGCATATAGGTTTCCTCCCATAGAGCGCTAAGTTTAAAATCTTCATCCAGACCAAGAAAGGATAAGTCACAATTTACGAATCATATAATAATAATCGAAATAACTATGGATCCTTGAAGTCAATCGTATTTTATTTATACAGTTGACCACAATGAAGTATGTGAATTTCCTAAAATATTCGGGTTTGGTTCTAAAATTTATGATTTGACACATTTGAAATTCATACGTTTCCACATTTGAAAAAAAAGTGTTTGGTGGGAAAAAATCAATTACGGTATTATGGTCTGGGTAAACCACATCAACGGGATGATGAATTTCTAACACATGAATTTTATTTTGGACAAAATTATTTAGACAAGTAGTGTCTTTTATTCTAACCTCGTCCTCTATATTAGGTAAAAAATTATCGGTATTATCAAGAGTAAAATTGAAAATACTATATTGACAATTAAGTTCACATGGAGCAATAGTAGCAGTTGATCGTTCTTCTTCGATTTCTCTAAAGGTCTGATGAATTTGTTCCCACACTAAGTCTCTCCTACGTGAATTTTCAGTCAACTGCTTGAGTGAATATTCTAAAGAAAGACTAGCATCGTAAGAAGTATTAGGTATCAATTGTTTAGTTAAATCCTCCAAAGAAGGAGACCACACATTATACTCATTACAATATTGCTCATTTGCCGATTGATATGACCGGTAAATGTGCGAATAGTAATTGAGATCACCATGGTCTGAATCATAACTTCCAGAGGGTTGGTAGTGGTCCCAAGTACTATCCACATTATGGTCATATTAAGGATATTGTTCATTTTGAAACTCAGGTCGATATGCATTGTATTAGTCCTCATAATATCGATTCGACATTTTTTTTTTGCAAATGCAAATGCAAGGTTGACTAAAATAGGTAAGCTCAGGTTACCTTAGCAAAATATACCTACAGTCAAAGACTGGTCAAAGATACGAGATTAAGGTTTGTGGAATTTCAGCTGGTAACTCCCATCAGGCCCAAGGCACGGGTTGAGCTTGCTTTTCCATGGGTTTTCCTAAAATCGGTAGTCTGACGATGCAATTGGTGTATGCACAGTGGTTTTTTTTCATATACAAAAATAAAAATAATAAAATTAAAAATCTAACTAAATATAAAATAAAATCCTAATCTAATTAATTACAAATAAAATAAAATCTAAATAATAAAATATTATCTATTATAATTATTTACAAAAAAAATTAGTTCTAAAATAAATAAAATAAAATATTGGATACTTACCTTTTTGTGCAACAAAAATTAAAAGATACCCAAAGAGTAAAATCAATAAAAAATAAAAAAAACTAATTTAATATTTACAAAATTTAATAGAAACTAAAAAATAACATTTTTTAGTGCCTGACAGCGGCGTCAAAATCTTGATGGGAATTTCAATCGTATGCCAGAAGTATACATCTATCGATTGGGTAGTATATAACTACAGTTCGTTCCATATGGACTAAAGTTTTGTTATATTTTATTTCTAATTAATGAAAAACTAAAAAGGATAAAAATATATTTATAACTAATAAAACAAATAAATAAAAACATACCAGGCTTCGATCCACCCCTACTATGTAGATTATTAACCACTTATAATATTCTTCGTAACTTTACTTAAGACGATTTAGGATCGGATCATACGTCTCGAAAGATAAAAAGTTAAAATCCATTAAACTTCTCAAATTGATAATAATTCTTCTTACTAATAATGTTGATCTCTAAAAAGAAAATATAATAAATAAAAAGACATATAAATATGATTCTTATCGTGATAAATTAAGAATAAGGACCAAAAAAAAATTATTATAGAACTATATATATATATATATATATAATTGGGCTTATTCCAAAATCCAAGTAGAAATACTTTAACTAACTATTATAAAAGAGTAAGAAATATAAAAAGAGAAAAAGGAAATAAAAATCCTAAACTAATACTATTATAAAAGAGTAAGAAATATAAAAAGAGAAAAAAGAAATAGAAGTCCTAAACTAATACTATAATTTTTCTCGAACTCCCGGCACAGAACCCCCTCCTACGGTCGAATACATATCCTTCTATAAGATGATCACCTTCCATAGTTTCCATAAGTAGAAAATGTGCAATGACACAAACAAGGGAAGTGTTTTTTTTTTTGTCGTGAAGTAATTGATTTATTTACTTCATTCAAAGTGTGATTTCCTTCCCAATATAAACCAAACGTAATATCTTTGAACTTCGGTAAGAATATTTCTCACTTTGCTATGTATGTCCATATGATGCAATGAAGGGGATCCAACCAATTAAATTACAGTATCTATACACCCAAGGTCCTCGTCCAAGTTATCAAAGCCACAAGATTCATGCCATCAGTTCATCTTTTCCAGCCAACCAAGTCTATAGGGAATGAAAACTTAATTATTCATTTCTTTGTTGTGTAGATCCATTAGGCCCAATACATCCTAACTTAATTCACTTTTGCGGCTTGTTTTTTTGACGTCCAGATTCATTTGGGACCATCAACGTCAAATCAGTCAGCGAAGCAATTTCTCGAGATGTTGGCTTTACGTACCACGAAGTCCATGTCTAAAGATATTTAAGAAAGATATTTAAGAGAGCAATCTAGGCTAGCTTCCGATTTCCGTCTATTTTACATGTAAAGTTTCTTATTTCAGTCCGTCGAATTTTTACTTAATAAATTATGTAAAACTAAATAAAAACATCAGATATATATAAAATAAAGAACTAATAAATATAAATTAAGATGTAAATTATTACGTATTTACATACTCATCACCTGATGTGAGTTACCAGCTGAAAGTCCATACACCTTAACCTCGTACCTTTGACCAGTCTTTAACTGTAGGTATATTTTGTTAAGGTAAACCGAGCTTACCTAACCCTGTATTTTGCATGTGCACAATTCTTACTAAACATGAGTATTCGTGCTTGTGTATGCTTTGTTGGGTTCGTGTAGGAGATAGACCTTAAGAAAATGACCTTTTTTGTTTGAGTCCAACCGGTTACACGGATTTAGATGGTACATCTGTTTTAGCAAAAATGGGTGAGCATGAAGTCCAGGTAAACAAAACCCTAAGAGACCGTATGAACCATCTAGAGTAGTACGTGACCAGAAGTAGTTTTACCAGCCACTACTGTCAAATTTGATTTTGAAACCGGGACAATTGGCATGCTTCGTACATTTAGGGGGTTAGAGAATGAGAACCTGTATACCCACATAAGTGACTTTGAAAAGATTTGTGACACAATGATTTATCCGAATGTCTCCATAGATGTGCTTAGGTTACGTTTGTTTTCATTCTCTCTTGATGAAAGCCAAAGAGTAGTATCATTTTATTCCTTCTAAAACAATCACCACATGGGATGGATTTGTAGAGGTTTTTGTTAAGAAGTTCTACCCACACCATAAGACTGTTGTTGTTCGTCAGTCTATTCAAACTTATAAGCAAAAATTTGGTGAAAACCTACACGATTATATCGAAAGGTTTAATGAATTGTTGTACTAGTGTCCGCATCACGGTTTCGAGAAAGCCCATATGGCTCAAATCTTATATGAGGGCCTAAATAGTGAAACTCGTATACAGGTAGAAATAATGAGTGGTGGAGAGTTTGCCCATCAAGATCCTGATAGATGGAAAGCTAAGTTCGAACCACTACCAGTTTCTAATTCTACTCTAGTTCATTCTCTAGAAGAGCTCCCTAAGTTGGACCTTAAATCATTGCCAGATACTCTGAAATATGTGTTTTTAGGCCCATCCGTGACTTTGCCTGTATTTGTAGCATCAGACTTGGATAGTGATCAGGAAAGTAGGCTAGTGACTGTACTTCAAGATAATAAGGAAGTTTTATGGTGGACCTTAGCAGACATTGAGTTTATAATTCCTACTGTTTGTATGCATCAAATTCATCTATAGGATGACACCAAACCTTCCAGGGAGATGCAACGTCGACTGAACCCTAACATGAAAGAAGTAGTTCGAACTGAGGTGCTTAAGTTGTTAGATGCGGGTATTATCTACCTCATTTCAGACAGTAAGTGGATTAGCCCCGTTCAGGTTGTTCCCTGGAAATCAGGTATCACTGGAGTCCAGAATGATGACAATGAGTTAATCCCAACCCGGGTGACCACGGGGTGGCGTGTTTGTATTGACTATAGAAAATTGAACAACGTCACAAGGAAGGACCACTTTCCCCTTCCTTTCATCGACCAAATGCTAGAGCGATTATCTAGACATAGTCATTATTGCTTGTTATATGGCTTTTCTGGTTATAATCAGATTATTATTGCCCCAAAAGACCTAGAGAAAACCACTTTTACTTGTCCCTTTGGTACTTTACTTATAGACGCATGCCTTTCGGGTTGTTAATGCGCCTGCCACTTATTAGCGTTGTATGATGATCATATTTTCTGACATGGTAGAACGGTTTTTAGAGGTATTTATGGATGATTTTTTAGTATTTGGTTCATATTTTTATGAATACTTGCATAATTTGACATTAGTCTTGACTAGCTGTAAAGAAAAGAATTTGGTGCTTAATTGGGAAAAAGGTCATTTCATGATTCAACCATGAATTATTTTAGGGCATATCGTATCTTCTAAGGGTACAGACGTAGACAAAGTCAAAGTTGATCTTATTAAGAACTTACAGATTCCCAAAGCCATAAGAGATATTAGGTTATTCTTAGGGAATGCAAGTTTTTATCGTCGATTCATTAAGGATTTTAACTTGATTTCTAGACCTCTTTGTAATTTTCTTGCGAAAGATGTTAAGTTTGTCTTTGATGATGCTTGTTTAAAGGCTTTTGAGAAGCTTAAGACTTTTATCACTACCTCCCCCGTAGTCCAGGCACCTAACTGGAACCTACCCTTTGAGATCATGTGTGATACTTCAGATTATGCTACTGGTGTTGTTTTATGACAACATGAAAACAAACTATTGCATGTTATTTACTATGCCAGCAAAATGATGCCCAACTGAATTATACTAACACAGAGAAGGAATTATTAACCATTGTTTTTTCCCTGGATAAGTTTAGATCATATCTTTTAGGTTCTAAGGTTAAGTCTTTACTAATCATGATGATTTGAAGTATCTTCTGTCCAAGAAGGATAGTAAACCTAGATTGATTAGATGGATCCTTTTGTCACAAGAATTTTCTTTAGAAATTAGAGACAAAAGGGGTGCAGAAAATGTAGTAGCAGACCACTTGTCTAGGCTTATTGTGGATTCCCCTGATGATTCCCCTCATGTGAGAGATAGTTTTCGTGATGAAAAACTTTTTTTTGTTTCCCAATTACATTGGTTTACGAATATAGTGAATTATCTTGTTACTGGTCAAATGCCTCAACATTGGGGTAACAAAATCGTTCTAGGTTTTTAGCCGAGGAAAAACATTTCTTATGGACGATCCTTATCTGTTTAAATATAGTCCAGACCAGATTATTAGGAGATGTATACCTGAGAGTGACCTGTCCAGTATTATTTCCTTTTGTCATGATCAGGCTTGTGGCGGTCACTTTAGTGCTAAGAAGACTGTTGCTAAGATATTGTAGTGTGGATTCTACTGGCCATATGAAGAAATATGGTATTACCAACAAAATAGCCACCCCATATCAACTACAGACTAGTGGTCAAGTAGAGGTTTCCAACAGAGAGATCAAACGTATTTTAGATAAAACAGTTAATCCTAATAGGAAAGACTGGTCTTTAAGGCTTATTGATGCCTTATGGGCATATCGTACTGCGTTTAAGACCTCCATTGGAATGTCACCTTATTGTCTAGTTTTTGGCAAGGCATGTCACCTACCAGTCGAGTTAGAACATAGAGTATATTGGGATGTGAAGCAGTTTAATTTTTCGTTTGACAAGGCAGGAGCTCATAAGGAACTCCATCTCTACGAGTTGGAACAGATTCTTAGAGATGCATCCGATAGTGCTAAGGAATATAAGAACAAAATGAAACTTGTGCATGATAGAAATATTTTAAGAAAGTCATTTTCTCCAGGTTAGAAAGTTCTTCTGTATGATACCCGCTTACATCTCTTCACCGGGAAGTGACGCTCTCGGTGAACCGGTCCTTTTGTTGTCCGTACTATTTTTCCTCATGGTGATATTGAAAGTGAGACTCAAGATGGTAGAAGTCCTTTTCAAGGTTAACGTCCAGAGATTGAAACCATTTTTAGAGCCTTTTCCTACAAGTGATGTTGAGAAGGTCCATCTGGAGGACCTTGCTTACCTTGATTGACCATCAAGGTTGTTATAATAAAACTCCTCAAAGCTAGATTTAAATTTGCAGGTAAGAGAGAAACTTTTAGTGCAATAATAAAACTCAAACATTTAGAAACTTGTGAACAATTCAGGATGACATTAACCATTCTAGGTAGATGCAATAAAATTCTTGTCCATAGGAGTTGGTGTGCGCAGCTAAATGGTCTATTCATAAAAGGACAAAGCTCAGATGTTAGAAATAATATGACAGTCGTCACCATATCTCAGAGTCGTCACCATATCACATTATATTTTTATTTTTGTAACTTTTTGTGTTTCTCTAAGTGATTTGGTGGGGCACTAGTATCGCCTTATTGTCGCTGCTAGGATGAAGTTGAGTGATTGAGATCAAACCCCATTATTTTAATTGAACTTGACAAACAAAAATCGAGTATTGACACTTGGATAACAATATGTGTGTGTTCTCCCTGTCTCTGTCGCCTAAGCAAGCGTGGAAAGCAGCATCCATGGGAATTATCATGTAAGCTGCTAAAAAGAAATATGCGCTTGGATTCAAATGATCCAATCATATTGTCAGTGCATTCAATAATACACAAATAGTTGTATATATTCAATAAATCGACCGTTGGGGCCCTTGTATATACCAGTTGAGTTGATACTAAAATTAGGATTCAGACCAGTCGTATCTCAATCCATTAGGGTTCATCTTGGCATGATGTTCATACAGATATTCTGGGAAATACTGTTCACCTTAGTTAACATGCCCACACTTCTATATTCATATCCATCTTCTTAATCTATTTATGTGATTCTGGTTTGTTAGATTCCGAGTATCGTGGTCCATTGTATGACTAACTGAGTAGAGATTTTTTTTCTTTTATATGAATTTTAGTACGCTTGAGTGTGAACTCGTATACAACAATTGGATTCATATATGGTAATGATTCCCATAGCCAAAGAATTTAGTAGCCAACTAAGTAGCATGTTTAGTGTCTACCCTCAATCATTCACAAGTAGCTAGGGTTTGGAGTAAAAAGTTTTCTGGGAATATCTCTGGTAAACCCTCACGAGACAAAACTCGTCCGATAGGGACACCTATAGGTTCAAAGGCATGTTGCACACGCTAAGTGGAATCGCGATGCCTGCGAAAACGAAGTAGGATTTATTTTATTTTCTAGATTAGATTTGCTCGAGGACTAGCAAATAACAAGTTTGGGGATATTTTTATTTTTTGTGTCTGATTTGTCTCAATTCTTTATATTGATAATGCTCGATTGTGTACTAATTGTGTTATTTTATGTGTTTGTAGGTATTTTTAGAAAATAAAGTTTTGTCAAAATTCAGCTTTAAATTTTATAAAGGCACCCCAACTATTTGTTAAAGGCACCCCTTATTTGAAAAATCATTTCAAATCATTATCTGCGGCTGGGTCGAAACCTAAAAACCTAACAGTAAAACAACCTTTATGGCTAGCTTTAGGGCAAAAACCTAACCGCAAGTGACCCTGACTTTCTTTTACGGTTACCATTCCAAGTCGTACACAAATTTCTTTCCACTTTATGGTCAGCTTTATTACAATTGCCAAGGTAACCCTGGACTAAGATACAACCAGCTACAATCATCTGTAAATGAACTACGACCAAATAATCTAGCATTAGTAGATATCATTAAATAACATTTGAGATGCCCATGAACCTACGAATGCATTCTAGTGCACTCGACCTGATCGTAGATATATTTTACGACTGGGAGTTCTTATTTTTCTAGTCATATATAACATTTTACGACTGGGAATTCATGATATCTAAGCCGTATATCTGTTTTACGGCTAGGAAACAATGATTTTCCAGTCGTAATAGCTTACGTATGGAATTTGGGGGTTTTCTGGCATCACAACAGTCAAACTTTCTACGTACTTTATACAATTACCAATAACAAAATTGAGATTTGAGTTAAGTTAGAGGTATACCTGACTATTTAGAGCACTTGTTTCTTCACATTCTTGGTTTGGACCTTCAAAATCATAATAAGCTTCATATTCTTGAGTTTAAGTTAAAAACTCTTGATTATCTAAAAATCAGCCATGGTGGGATTTTTGTTATATAAATATCTTGTTGGATTTAGAAGAAGAGGATTCAACTATCTTATAACTCTTGTTAGAATCACTCATTTGGGCGGAGGAAATCAAAATTTCTAGATTTTCAAATTTTTTTTGTTCTTTCTTCTTACAAAACAAAAAGTTTTATGATTTAAATTTCAAAACACTAAATATAAACTAATTCGTTAATCTAATTAACCAATTAACTATTAATTATTATATCTAATTAATTTAAATAACATTAATTAATAGATGGCACTTTAACCATTATTAAAATTAATAAAATAAAAAGTGTTTTTGAGTTGGATATTGGATGATTCTGTTCCGTCTTCTGATTAGCCCTCAAAACCAAGGACCGCAGCATAATAGGTTTCCTTACGAATTCCTTACGAGCCATTTTTCGTTGCCTTCCCTTGCTTAAGCCTTGAGGAGTGAGTGAGGACCGTTGAGAAATTATAACATTGCTGGAGGTTTTTGCTTCCCCGCAAAATCACACCTTTTTTATTTGATCTCCACAAAAAGTTTTGAATCTCCCAAAGAGGAGTGAACTCATAAATTCAATTGATTTCTAGGATTTGAAAATTTTAAGGAAAAAAACACACCCATGTCTGTGATTTCTGCTCATCAAATCCTAAACATAAAACAATTTGGTCATTTATCACCATCTACATCAATAACTCAGTTCACTTCAATGTTTCCCCTATTTCATCCCTTCCTTCTCCAATTAATTCTCTTTCTACTAAATTTACTAAGGAAAAAACTCAGAAAGGATCATCATCTGTTGTAAGAGTTTCTTCTTCTTCTACAGTTGGTTTTAGTGAAAGCATCAGTGAGTCCTGGGGATGTTAGTATTTTCACTGCAGCTGGTAAATCTGTCATGATCAAGGATTCATGGGATCAAGAAGAGGTTTGGAATAGTTTTCTTTTGCTTAATTGATTTTGTGTTTTTATTGATTTTAATGATAAATTGTTTGTTTGATGAGTGTTTGAAAATGAACATGTCATGGATATGTCACAACTTTACTAATGGCTTAAAACCCAACATTTACATGGCACAACCTTCTGTCTTTTACATTTGGAGAGAATTTTGAATGATTCTCTGAACTTACTGTCTAGGAATTTGCCATTTTGAAATTGTGAGGTCTATTTTAGTGTTTTTTATATTATTTTGATCAGGTCTCAGAATTTCAATTTTTAACTTCTTTGACTGATTAGTAAATTTATAACCATAGGAACTGAACATGTAACGTGGGGTCAACTACCAAGCACATCTACCTTGTTGATGACTCTATCTAAAGAACAAATGAACATGAATGCCCCCTAAACATGAAGTATTCTTTTTGATAACTCATTCCTGACAAGAAAAAAAAGTGCCTCACCAAATTGTTTGTTAAATGTCCCTGTTAAGTCCCATATTAGTTATCGAGGCTATTCCTATACCTTCATGAGCCGCCAGTCTCCGGAACACATAATAATGAATCCACCTAAATGTACGTTAAAGCTTTAAAGATAATGGGCCCTAGACATTATGTTGCCTCGCCCAAGGAGTGAGGACCGTTGAGAAATTGCATTGCTGGAAATTTTCCTTCCTCACAAAATCACACCTTATTCATTTGCTCTCCACGTTAAGTTTTGAACTAAAAGAGATTAACTAGAGAAACTCTTTTGTGAAACCTCTTTTCTTT
>JAJJMC010005091.1:3325839-3514797 GCA_023531435.1 Papaver californicum
ATCCCATAATATAATCCCATAATATAACAAAATAATATCCCATAATAATATCCCATAATATAGTATCTTATAATATCCAATCCTTAATATGAACCTCCAAAGAGAAGTGATCTCATCAATTCAATTGATTTCTAGGATTTGAAAATTTGAAGAAGAAAAAAAACATGCCTGCTGTAGGAGTTTCTTCTTCTTCTCCAGCTGGTTTTAGTGAAAGTATCGGTGAGATTCTTGGGGATGTTAGTATTTTCACTGCAGCTGGTGAATCTGTTATGATCAAGGATCTATGGGATCAAGAAGAGGTTTGGAACTTAAAGTTTTCTTGTGCTTAATTGACTTTTTATTTCTATTTGATTTTTGTGATTCTAATGGTAAATTGTTTATTTGATGGTTGTTTCACTATGTTTTCATAGAAAATGAACATGTCATGGATATGTTACAACTTCACCAATGGTTTAAGACCCAACGTATACATGGCACAACCTTCAGTCTTTTACATCAGGAGAGAATTTGGAATAATTCTTTGGACTTACTGTCTAGGGATTTGTTGCTTTAAAATTTTAGTTGGTAATTTAGTGTTTATATATTATTTTGATCAGGTTTCGGAATTTCACTTCTCAAATGCTTTATCGGTTAGTAAATTTTGTAAGCATAGGAACCGAACTACTAACGTCGGGAACAACCACCAAACACCTACTTGATGACTCTATCTAAAGAACAGATGAACTTGCATGCTCCCTAAACAAGACATATTCATTGATAACTCATTCCTGTCAAGACAAAAAGTGCCTCACCAATAGATCCATGAGAAATTATTTGCAAAATGTCCGTGTTAAGTCCCATATCAGTTATGGAGGTTATTCCTATACCCTCGTGTGCCGCTAGTCTGCAGAACACAAAATTGACGTCATTTCCCCCCCTATTCCCATTAAGTCGACAAAGTAACACCATTGGGGGATTTCTGATAAGGTTGAGTACATGTTGGATTGACCACCGACGAGGGAAGTATAAAAGTTCAGGTTATCTGGCTAGCCCATGCTTAAAGTAGTTTAGGTTTGTACAGAGTGCCCTACTTCCTTAAAAAGAGTCACAATCTGGACTTATCAAGGAAAGTCTGTTATCCACAAGTTTGCTGGCGGAATATATATTATAGTCCGAATTTGCGCTATCTCTGGATAAAGAAATCAGGATTGACTACTGAGACTGTATTTAAACCGCTTTTGTTCAGGACTGACTAGTGTTATATCTTTCTCATTGTCTTTTTTACATCCATTCTCAATTTTAAGAGCCCTTTCTGTTTTTTAAACGTTTTTCAGGGTGTGGCTGTAGTTGCACTTCTAAGGCATTTTGGGTGCATTTGCTGGTAAGCTTGGAGAGTCTCAGTGCTGTACACACTGCTTTAACTTGAGACATCTATTTGGAGGAATTCTTGAACCTAATAATGCGTCTTTATGTTGAATTAACATATGAAGCTGGGAACTTGCTTCAACACTCAAAGAGTCAAAGTCGAGGTTTGATTCTGCTGGCGTGAAATTAATTGCTGTTGGTGTTGGTACGCCTGAAAACGCACGTATTCTTGCGGAGCGGGTAATTTTTATATCTACTTGATATTTTCACTCTTGATACAAGCTAAGAGAGATTGTTGAGGAAACCGTCAAACGTTGAACCCGAGTATTAGAAAATATTAGTAATTGGTGTCATACACAAATCAAAGTTTAGGATCCTCATACACTGCCTACATATTGTGTTTATTTGAGAATGAAAATTTCCTATCGTTATTTTAAGTTTAACTTGAAACACATATGAACAGCAGATGCTGAATATTGAATTCCATTATTTTACCAGAAGATTGACTGTTGCATAGACTTAATGTCCAGATTAGCGTGGCTTTGGAGTTTAACCTCAAACACTAGAAGCAGTACAAATTTTCATGCAGGGAATTTAGAAAGAGGAGACAAATTATGTTTATTATCAGGTTGACAAATCTTGCATGTCCCTTGACTAGATCCTCTGATACCGGACGTTAGTATCAAGTCACATAAGGTTATATGAGGTTTCCATTCAATTCGATATAATTTTTGTATATCAAAATATTTCTCTGGGCGTCTCTAATTTGTGTTAGGGTATCAAAAACCTAGAGTCTATGTAAAGAAACTGTCAAAGGAGACGAAAAGGCATGTTGCCTTTGATTAACTGCTGAGGTTGCAGAGGTAGATAAGATTTAATTGGAATAGTGAGACTTGGCGGTGACATTTTTCTTGTTATCTTAAGCTAATTATTCTAACACGTGTTATATGGCAGTTGCCTTTTCCTATGGATTCCCTTTATGCAGACCCTGATCGCAAGGTAACAGTGTTCTAGCTTTACCCAGTTTTGCTACATCTTTTACTAAATGAAATGTTTCGATGACCTAACCATTTTCCCCTTTATCTTACAGGCATATGATGTTTTGGGATTATATTATGGTTTTGGCCACACATTTTTCAACCGAGCCAGTGTAATCACTATTCCTTGTATTTTTGGGCAGGAGTTTAAATCCTAGACTAAAGTATATCTCCTTGGATATAACTTTTGTCAATATTCATCAGTCTATAACTTGAAATGTGACAGGCTAGCATTTTTTTAAAACTTGGGGGATTGAAAAAAGTTTGGAAGAACTACACCATCAAAGCGACTCCAGATGATAAGAGTAGTATATTGCAACAGGTATCATCTCCTTATTGTTCTCAGTATGTTCGAGCTTGTCTTCATAGATTTTTATAGCATTAAAATTTAAAACCTCAAACCTTCTACTTTCTCATTTATGTTTTGCCAAAATTAAAATTACTCACCTTTCTTATTTTCAACAAAGAGTATAACCGCGTACCAATGAAATTCTTAGATTTAATAGCTCAAACTCTAGCATTATAGTAGTGTTACCTAATTTCAGATAGGTTTCCAAGTATGCAGTAAATAAACATCTGCAAGCAATGAGCTATAACTTTTATAACAGAAGTATCTGAAAGCATCGTTCATGTATGCTAAGTACAACGTGCGGTTTGTGCCACATGCTGCAACGTACAGTTTGCGCCACATGCTCCGTACTCTGTAACTTGCTCAACCCAATTTGTTTACCATGTCTTTCTTTTTTCCATCTTTATAAGGGAGGAATCTTCATCTTCAAAGGAAAACAGTTGTTATATGCAAGGAAAGACAAAGGAATCAGCGATCATGCTCCTTTAAAGGAAATTCTCAATGTATGCTGCACTCCGGTTGCTTAAATCTTACTTCCACACGAATGCTTCACATCTTGTAATAAATTGAATGCAGATTAGCAGGTAACGTCTCTGTAATCTGGTACAATTTGAGTTCCTCATGTCTAGGAATGAGATTCCTCAGCAGTAATTATAAAAGACCATTGCAATATTTACACAGAAGAGATGATGTATAAGTGTGCAAAACTTGAATTGTAATATGGGTGATTAAAATTGATTTCGTATCACCTAATTGAACAGCTTGATTACTATATTTAAGGGTAACTAATACCTATAGAGGTACTATACAGAGTAAGCAGCCAGCCATATCCCACTAACTGCTCCATGCATTAATGGATGGAGAGCCGGGAACAATTTAACTATCGTTTCTCCAAAGTCCAAAAGTTGGAAAAATTTAAGTAATACTCCTTTCATTTCAGCAAAAGTGATAGTAATACTTTTGCTGAAACAGAAGTAGTAGTATATAGTATATATGACTATATGACTCAACCACTTCCGTAACCACATTGTGGGTATTTTGGTATTAATTATGTAAAAAGTTAATTAGGGTAAAAAGACTAATAAGAAGCATATTACCTAACCTAATTTACCGAAGTTACTGTATTAAGTTTCCTTAAACCACTCAAACTCTATTCAAACTCCTTCCTTGTATATCTTTTTTCTTCTCTTCCGATTCTTTATATCTTCTTCTCTGTGTATCGTATTCAATCATCTCATCATTGGGTTCTTTGTTCTCTCTAAGGCTTACGGTTTTTTTTTCCTTGTTCCAATTACATTATGGATTCTTTTGAAAGAAAAGTGTTTGTCGGAGGACTTCCATGGTCGGTTACTGAAGATATTCTGACTGATTACTTCAGTAAGTTTGGAGATGTTGTTGAATCTACTATAGTAAGAGATAAAATCACAGGACACACTAAAGGGTTTGGGTTTATTCTCTTCTCGAAATCATCTTCTGTTGATAAAGCTCTTGACGAGAATCACACCATACTTGGAAGAGTGGTTAGTTTTCTTTTATATCTTTAATTTAGTATTGCTTGTTGTTTCTAGATTCATATTGCTGCTTCTTGTTTTTATTCTTAATTATTTTTTTTCAGAGCTAGTTTTTTTGTTTTATTAATCCGTAGTTTTGGTGTTGATTTAATGGTGGTTCCTTCAGTCTTACTATTGCCTAAAATTTGTATGTACAAAAAGATATTAGATTCTAGATAAGCTTTTTTATCTCTTGAAAGATCTTAGCTGAAGTAAATTTTGACAAAATTGAAATATTTAAGTACCCAGAAACCATAATTTGCTGTTTTGGGGAAAAAAATGGGTGGTAGATTTAATGGCCAGGAGGGGTGAAAAGATCATCAACTACCATTTGCCCTTATGGGAGTAATTTGAAAAGATAAGCTATTGGTTTTGTTTGATAAGATATTTCCTTTACATGTTTATAGAGCTTTTTTGTTTGTTTGTTTTTGGTGTTTTAATAGGTAGATGTGAAAAAAGCATTGCCAAGAACTGAACAGCAACTAGATCGTTCATATCAAACACATGGTAACAGTTCAAACCACAGCATTAGTGTAAGTGATGATGGTGTTCATAACAGTGATTGGTTTAAGACCAAGAAGATATTTGTAGGTGGACTGGCTACTATAACAAAAGAAGAATTGAGTGGTTTTTTTGAAAAGTTTGGTAAAATTAACGACGTTGTCGTGATGTTTGATAAAATTACTCACAGAGCTAGAGGTTTTGGGTTTATTACTTTTGAGTCGGAGGAAGCTGTAGATAAAGTGATGCAGCAGAATTTCTATGAAATGAATGATAGATCAGTGGAGGTCAAAAGAGCTATACCCAGAGATAAGAACAATAATAGTCAGCACTTGGGTATCGGTTTTGGAACTCTTAATGTAAGAGGATATCACCATGTTAGTAATGCACCGGTTGGTCCTAATTACGTTCATAATTATCCGCCGTATGTGCCTTTTTATCCCCCTACTGGTGCTAACTATTCATATTTGCCTGGATACGGTATGTTTCCGCTGAATCACTTTGGAGGCATGCCATACTACAACGGATGCAACTATCCATGTTACGTGAATGACTCAAGAGTTGGTGTAAATCAGGCTACTGACAGGACTAATGGATCAGCTGTGAATGACGAACACAATGGAGGTAATGACGAGTAATATTGTTTCAACTCTCTTGACATAACTAACTTTTGATCAAAGTTGAGGTTGATTTTCTTTTCCGTTTATCCGTGACTATGGAGGATAGTAATCTTCTTTGTAAAGGAGTTTATATAATTTTACAAATTGGATGATTTATTCTTATTACTTATTTCTATTATAGCATTGGTGATATGATGAAATTATTAGACACATTTATAGATATTGTCTGAAATAATGCTTAAATTTGACAGTATGCACTAGGCACTGCTGTATGTCTCTTCCCTCTTTAGAAAGCATTTTGGGTTCTGATTGTTGGATAATGGATGTTGGGCTTGTTAATATGAATGCAGTGAAGAAGCAACTGGGTTAATGGGTTATATAGTCTTGAAAGGAAGACAACCTTGAACCCTTTATGTAATTGCTGTTTTAATTAGTTGTTCAGTTATCGTTTTTTTTCTACAGATTTTTAGTTAGTGTTGGTTTTTGACATTCTTTTTGCAAGGAATGGACATCACGAATGAAACAGCTGCAATCTGTAACTTAAGACTAAAAGCCAGAGAGCAATCTGTAACTTCGATGGATTTCTTTATCTATTTTACATTCGGATATACAGCCCCCACGGTACCTTGTGTATCCATGGTCACAATCCATAGAGAGTAGAGGCTGGAATTGCTGGATAACAATGAATTGGTGCTAGGTCTCGTGAATTTAGAACCCATTGATTACTGAAGAAACGGTCTCCAGATTTCCGAGCATTTTCCTTCCCTCCTCCATGGTAGATGCTAACGGAAGCCTGCTAGAGACCAAGAGATGGGAGTGGTTATTGCTGTATGATGAGCTTAAAATAAAAGTGCGGCCTTAGATATATGGTTAAGCTCTCTGTGGTGGTTGTCGGAATTCTCTCATGTCCTTGTTTTCTACTACCCCTTAAAGATTTTCCCATTCATCAGATCAGAGTTGAACCCTCAACTGGCTGAGTTTATGGTTTCTCATTGGAGCTGTAAAACCCCTAGAGGACCCATTGAAGTGTTCCCAGTGGAGAGACATCCTTAATAACAATAGGCATGACCAAACATCTTCTTTAGAATTATATTCTCTTCCTCGAACCAAAAAATGTGAAAAAGAAACAGGTATGTATTGGCACTAGTGTACGATGTCAAAGCCTATTGACATAATTAAATCTAATTTCCTTTATGGGTGATAGGTTGCTGTTCTTAGATAAATTAAATAAGGTTAGATGAACATCTTTTTCTTAACCTTCTTAGTAAAGTCAAAAGATGCATGGGTCTCTGTTTTATACCCTTAATATGGATCCCCTTAAATGAAAAAAAAAATGGAAAGCAAATGAATTGTTTTTCCAGGGTCTTGTTGTAAGAAGAAGTGGAGTAGAGGCTTTGAAACCCACCCACCACCACCTAAAAATGTTCAATTTGTAGCAAACAAATGTCTTTCTTTTTAATTCCCTACTCTTTGTTGGATACAAGATTTGTGAAAGGAGGCATTAAGGAGTTTCACTTATTTGTAACTGATATAGTTTTTCATAGGGGGATTCTTTTTTCTTACTTTATGGATTTTCTTTGGTTTCTTTATCTATTAGGAAGAAAAATCCAATGAGGGTTTGTTTTTACACCCTAGATTTAGAAGTAGAAATTGAAGTGACATTACATCCATTTTTATTAGTGCAGTTAAGTGTTAATGGAGATAGATGGGATGGAAACTTGAAAAGTAAAGAATGTCATGTGAGCTATGATATCTATCTGTGGGTATTTTTCTTTTCTTTAGGGACATAAGACAGAGAGTAGTGATACAGTCGTCTCATCTTAATAACACACTACTACTGTAACTTCTCTTGTCACTCTCAAAATTAGTTGCTATCACTACTAAAACCCTACCCCCTTTTCTTATAGCTGCTGACCTCCTTACTGTTCTCTATGATCTTGCATTAGATTTTGTTTGGATTTTGTGTGACTTCACACGTGATGCTTCAAAATTATCAACTACAAATTCAAAAGAACTTAACAGCATTCCCTCTTCTCTCTTTCTTTCGTTCTCTCATACTCTATACTAGTAGCTTCTACTAATTTTTGCATTCATTAAAATTTGGGGCTAAACAACACAGTGTGATGTTCTGTACCAGGGGGGAAATGGAATTTTTCTGGAGCTACACTCCAAAATTAACGTGTAGTCATATATATTTTGTCTTACATGTGGAAAGTTTTTAGTTAGTGAGGCAGGTTGAGGTCCAGCATCATTAGAGCTGTAAAGTGTAAGCAGATATCATTGTTTTAACAAATTCTCCCAGAAATCCCAACCGTGTTCTCATTTTTAACCAACCTCAGAAATAAATGTGTGATATGATGAATGAGTGAAAATTTCATTAATCATCTCACTCTATAAAAGGGCAGCTAGCTAGCTTAGGTAGGTTTTAAAGACTTTAAACTTCATCCAGTTTGACTTCCTTTGACTCATCGCTTTTACAGGAGTATGTCTATGTTTATGTTTTTTCACTCTTTATTTTTGGAGCTGAATTGGTGTCTTGAGTCAAGCATTTAGAGCTCAATGCAGCTTGTTTTTGGCTGTCAACCTTGGAAGTTGCTATTCTGAAACTTCTAACAACTGCTTCTTCATAAATGAAGCTCGGGTTGCGGCAACTCTAGGTCTAGTGACAGAATTCTTCGGATTAGCAGAAATCTGACTAAAGTTGTGTCCAACTTCATCAACTTGACCGATATTATTTGGTATCCCTTAGCAATTTAATATGATCATAGGAAGGCAATAATATTGGGTAGCCGGTGGTCCATAGAATAGAATGATTATAAACTGGACATGAGGTATTTAGTTTCAGATATATGTCAAACTAGAACATAGACGAGAAGTACAAGATGAAACATGCCAATGAGATGACTCCATGGTTCTGGTCTGTAAAATTGATTCACTTGAGTTTTAACCGATTGGAATCCCTAGAAACAGAGGTACTTAGCGTAATATAGGGCATATGAAAAAGTTTAAATGGAAAATAGGAAGTCATAGTGTTTTTACCACTTGAGGTAAGTAGTTGGGCTTAAACAACTTAAAAGCATTAGGTGCTGAGGAGGTACACATAGTATTAATGGTTTCCTGGAAAACTCATCCAACTTCTCTTCAATTCAGTAGACTAGTGGTCCCCTTCCTTGGCTTTGCACAACACAAGAAAACACAATTCCTTGTATAAAACATTAACACAAACTCAAGTCCAAGACGCTATGAATATAACGTACACTTAAGAAACATTGAGATCATTGTCTACTGCATTTACAAGGAAAGATAAGCGGTCATTTATTAACAAAGAAAATGAGATATACTGGATGACCGTGTCCACGGCGGTGGCCGACCGAGAATTGAGCACTCAGGGTACTTGGCACTTTAAATCACAATTTTACTTCGGAAATGGCATCATGGGTGAAGGTGAAGCTAAGTAAGGGCAAGTATCAAAGCCTAAAACTCGACTTTTGATCCTCTATGATTACTCTTTCATCTTTTGTTTACCAGGATTCTTGTTTGATCACCTCCTCCTCTGTAGAATCATGGCTCCGCCACCGGATGACACGCGTGATCACGGGAATGAGACTTTTATTTTTGGATTAATTCTAAGTTGATATACAGTATTTCATGTTGGTGTTTTGGTTATGTCATTTTAATGTATGTACTTGTTGTATATATATATTGTATTGAAAAGGACTAAACCAATAGGCCTGTTCCCATAAATTGAAGCCTTATCCTTGTTTTGTCTCCTTAGATGAGGAATAACAAAATATCTTGAAAATTGTTTAGATTTTGCCTTTAATTTGAATTTATTTTTTCTGTTAAGTACCTTCACTTTTAAATCTCTCTCAGTATACGTATAGTATAGGATAGTAATGTGGTTGGTGAATGGACGATGTTGAATTGTCACGTTTCATACTCATATATATGGATAGCTAGGGTTTACATATCATATGGACCACTTGACTAACATAACAATTCTTGTCTTCAAAAACATACACCACTTTGTTCTTCAAAGACATGAGCATATAGAATTTTTGGGTACTGGACCACCTCTGGCTCTGTGTGTGCATGACACACTATGCATGTGTTTTTCAATGCTCTTAACTTAATGCCAATCTTATTATGAGCAGCTAGCGTAAGAGCAACTCTTGTGGAAGAAAAATCTGAAAGCCGGCTTAAATTTGTTGACATTATTGATAATCTTAATCAGAAGTAAAACAAAAGCTAGCCCTATCCTTGGCCAGCTTGATTGTTGATCTAGTCTAGCATATTCTTCCCAAAATGTACCATATGTAAGGCATATTCTACAAACTATATATCATCAATGGCGGATTCAACAGAGATGCTTCTAGTTGATAAAGGCTTATATTAGTTATGAAACTGAAAAGTGTAATGCCTCGGATTTAAACAAAATGGGTGATCAAAAAGTTGTGTTAGTCACCGGCTGCGCAAAAGGCGGTATTGGTTATGAATATTGTAAAGCATTTGCTGAACAAAGATGTCACGTTTTTGCTACTGATATTTCGAGTCGAATTCACCAACTATCAAACCTCCCAACAGAAAACATCGAATCATTAGAACTCGATGTAACTTCAGATGAGAGTGTAAAAGCAGCAATATCAGCAGTTATAAAGAAGTGCGGTAAAATAGATTTACTCGTCAATAATGCTGGTATCGGAAGTACGGGTCCGTTAGCAGAGCTTCCATTGGAGATTGTTAGAAATACTTACGAAGTGAATACACTAGGGCAGTTAAGGATGGCTCAACATGTTGTACCTTACATGGCTTCAAGGGGTTGCGGTCGCATAGTAAATATAGGAAGTGTTGTAGGGAAAGTACCAACTCCATGGGCTGGTTCTTATTGTTCTTCAAAAGCTAGTGTTCACGCAATGTCAGATACTTTACGTGTAGAATTAAAACCATTTGGAATCGATGTAATATTGGTAGTTCCTGGAGCCATTCGTTCCAATTTAGGGCAAGCAAATGTAGAACGATTGAAGGGTTATGAATGGAAACTATACAAGGAATTCAAGGATGACATATTTGAACGAGCGAAGGCTTCTCAGACCGGTAAAGCCACTGATGTCACAATTTTTGCACGACATGTTGTCAAGAAGGTATTAAGTCCTAAACCACCAAAACAAATTGTGTTTGGACATATGACTTATTTATTTGCTTTGCTTTCTTGGTCTCCTTTGTGGGTTAGAGATCAATTCTTTTCTAATCGATTTAACCTAAACAAGAAGTCGAAGCTCTGAGCTACGGACGCCTCTTCGTTAACGATATAATGTAATGTTCCTTCTCTTTATGTATTTTGATCATTAATCAATCACACTAAATACAAATATATTCCCCTCTTTAACAATATTCGCATTTGTAGGCTTCACCAAGTTTGACTAAGTCAACACATGTTGACTGGCCTAATCCATCCTTTGTTAGTGACAATGTGGGGGGGGTTTGAGGTGAAAGAGATATTATTTATCTAAAGCGAAGAGAAAGGAGATAGTAAACAGTAAAAAGCAAAGGAAAAAACAAAACCCACTCCCCATCTGCTTGCCACTAAAAGGTCGATGAAAATGAAAGGAAGAATGTGATCAGGAAAAAACAAAGGACTTACTTAAGGCCATGCATTATTCCTCCTCTGTTAAAAGCTATTGGAGTTGTTGTAGTGGTTGATGGATTTTACTCATCATTACTACAATCAAAAGAAAAACCCATTCCCTCTCCTTCGTACTATAAACTCCTCCCTTTTTTTCAAACCCAAATAATTCACTCAAGAAAATCTGTCTCCATGATGAAATCCCCCATCTTCATGCACATTTGCATGCAACAATTAGCAGAAAGAAAAGAGAGAGAAAAAGGAATCCATTTTGAATCATCATACAATAAAGCTTGAAAGTTAAAACCTCCACCACCACCACTGCAAACACACATGAAAAATATAAATGACTTACAGATGTTTTTCATTACATGAATTTGTCTATTAATATCTAGTTCATAATTAAATTTTTACTTAGTCGCATTATAATTGTCTTATATTATATTAGTGTGTATGTAGGGTTTTATAGTGATACGTAAAGATACAATAAAATTTATGTCTCATCACAAAAAGCTTGTTTCTAGGGGGTCATTCCTCATCATTCTTGGAATATTTTCAGTTTAATAGACAGACCCACTTCTCACTTTTCGTATGGAACAGCAGGCATGGAGTGTTGACTACATCCAAAGCTCCATTACAAACTAATAAAGAGAATATAGAGAAGAGAATATAGAGAGATTTGGACATAGAGAAAGGAAAAACATAGATTTTAGATTTTATTATGTTTTTTTAACTATAATGGTGAAATAAGTGGAACTTCTATTCTTTTTGTTCTTCTTTTCCAATTTCAATAATGCTTTTCCATTTCTTGTGTGTATTTGAAAAGTTGGATTATGGTGATTTGTGAATATATAGGCACTATTATTTTGATGGACTAAACTATTTATTGAATGACTTGTTAAGGCAGAAATTGTAATGCGATTAGCAAAATTAGTAACACTCTCTTCACTCACATCAAATGACCAACAATATAACCAACTCTTCTGGTAATTCTCTCTTGAAATAAGAGAAAACATAATCACTTTTAAGACACATAATAGTGTGTTCTTGTCTTTTAAGAGACATTTTAGTCTTTTAAACAGGATTCAACCCAGTCAATATTAATTGTTGACTAAACAGTCAAGGTAATTAGGTTGTCTAACCAAATTTGTTAACAAAAATTGTACACGTTGCCTTCCTTTTGGAACACATCACGTTTGATTTTCCGTGATAAATGCAAGGGTTATATTTCCGATCCGGATTTTTTTCTAAGAAAAAAATCCATTTGAGATGCTATAGCCAGCTTCATAAGGATAGCATTAAATTGTCCAATTAGACCAAGCATTATGGTTGGGATTTTGTTTGGTTGTAGTTTAAATATAGCGAAAGATAATTACTATGGGATACATTTGGCTTTAATCTGATCCAAAACTTTAGTTTGGTTAGAAACTTCATCACATCTAATTCCAACTATAGTCAAAAGATGGTAACGAATTCTTGATATCCCCAAAATAAAAAATTGAGTCCCATTATTTTTTTTTTATGTTTCTTCTTTATTAGTATGAACCCAAAAATTATATTGACGGATACTCGGTATCCGTCAATATAAGCTTGGGTCCCACTATAACTAAGAAAAAACCCATAGTAATAATTTTTGAACCCTTTTTTCTTTTAGTTATAATAAACTATAGCCAAGAAGAAAAATCTCAATCATAGCGTTTGGCCTTAAGATCACTCCACCTATTGAGATAACGAATCAAGTCATTAAGGCTGTCATCCATCCATCTGTTGTTGATGACGGATTTATTACACAGAGAGTAGAAATATTGGGGATTTGCTATGCATAGAGTAGACATATTGGCTGGGAGCATCATTCCAAATCTACTAATAAAATTGAAAGATATTGTTTTAAAATTAGAGAGTTTTATATTCGGACTTCTAAAGAGTTGTTGTTTTATAATCTTTTTATTTTAACTTGAGCATTCATTCCAATCAGCGGCAGGTGCTTATGTATATATTTTGAGTGTCTATTTTCATGTTTTAGTTATAATTTTTATATAGTACGTTGTATAACATTGGTTTTTCTAATTTATTTATTTTATTAGGATATCTATCCAAAAAAAGTGAAAATATATTTTTTAGATTGAAAAGAAGAAATATATTAGAACTAAAAAGATATACAAAGGCTGCTACCAGAAGTAGAAGTGAAACCAGAAAAAAGATTACATCAAGCAAATAAAGCATCCCAATCATAGCCTGTGATTAAAAAAATCAGATATCCAAAAGCCACTGCCCATGCTATCAAAGGAGACTTAGCTTCAATACCCAGATCCTGATCAATTTTTAAGTGTGCCTATTGTTTAGGTCAAAATTCTCATCAACCCAAAACAACTAAAAATCATAATAAAAGAACCATAAAAATGAGACAAGATCACACAAGAGATTTCCATTAATCTTTCTATTATAGTTGAAAATGAAGTACCCAAAAATCCTCCTCTGCTTTGTTTCTAAACTTGTATTTATAGATATAAAAATATGAAAATTTATTTAAAAGCCCTTCGCCACATGTCATCATAATTCGCCACGTGTCGATGAAGATTCTTCTATGCTCGCCATGTGTTCTTATCATCTTTATCTTCAATATTATCTTTATCCAAAAGTTGGTGCGGAATTGACTTGGTCTATCGGGATTGACTTAGTGCATCGAGATTGATGACGTCGTATCGGGATATGGTGACGTCGCATCGTGCCAAGATGGGTATCGTACTTGATGACGTCGTATCGGGACATGGTGACGTCACGTGTTGCCAAGATGAGTATCGTACTTGATGACGTCGTATCGGGATCGATCCATGACATCGCTCCGAAAAATGATGACATAGGGATTGATCCATGACGTCGCCCCGAGAAATGATGACATAGGGATCGAACCATGACGTCGTTCCAAGAAATGATGACATAGGGATCGAACCATGACGTCGCCCCAAGAAATGATGACATAGGGATCGAACCATGATGTCGCCCAAAAAATGATAACATAGTGATCGAACCATGACGTCGCCCCAAAAAATGATGACATCACTTCGTGAGAGAGTCATTTTATCCCCAACACCTATCATATAAAATGCGAGCATTGTTTCCCTCCATAACATCCAAACAACAACACTTGGAATAAGACTCCATATAATGTTACCATTATATTGAGATCGATGACCCCATTGCCAACACTTAGCTAAATGAAAAAAATATTTTGGAAAGTAGATGGTATGCAGTTTCCTTATCATTTCTACACAAGCTGTAACTGTCATCCAACACTATTCATTTTCTTTTCAGTTTGTCTATTGTATTAAGTTTGTCATGCTTAATAGTTAATTTTCTAGTTAGGCTTCATTTTCCTTCATTCATTCTTCGTAATGTATTTCATGAGAATTGCCCACCATTCCATCTTCGATATGCATTTCATAAAAATGATCCCCAGTTTTATCTTCGGTTAGCACTTTTGATAGAGGAGGTTTCATAAGAGGTGTCATCTCTGAATGCCCCCATGTAAGTGGTATTCGTTTGTATGATCCCCAGTTTTATCTTCGGTTAGCACTTTTGATAGAGGAGGTTTCATAAGAGGTGTCATCTCTGAATGCCCCCATGTAAGTGGTATTCGTTTGTTCCATCTTCGAATCGCACTGCTTTACGAGGAGGTGTCGTCTCTGAATGTCCTCCTGTAAGTGAGTCTTCATCCATTTCACATTCGAATGGAACTGCTTAACTAGGAGGTACCATCCTTGAATGTTCCCTCGTAAGAAAGTTTTCCTATATTCCATCTTTGATTCGTAGTGCTTCACAAGGAAGTTTCGTCCCTGAATGAGTTCGATTTGATTTCACATTTGAGTAATGGATATAAAGGTGACATCCAAATAAAAAATTATTATCTCATATGATGCGGTTCCATTCTTCATCATATTACGGACTTCTTAAAGGTTGATCAGTTCTTTTACGCCCTCCCCCTTTCGAGTCAGGTCGATTCACCAAATGCTCTATATTTCCAGCCACAACAAAATTATCAACCGGACAATGGTACCATATCATGTGGATACATAAAAGAACAACACCAAACCTGAACAATCTGGCATGTATGCCTTGAGGCATAGATGGCACCAGGTTAGCATAAGGCTTGTGCACGATTTTTCAAGCACAAATAAAAACACAAACATAAACTCTTTTTACAATGACAAAAAAAAACAGCAATTAAAAATTTAGATTGAAATTTAAAATGAAAAAGAGCAAAAGCCTACATTACTTACATCTTCCTTCTGAAGATCCACGAGGCAACCCTCAGGATTATAGCGAACATATGATAAACCTTTCATAAGGTTTGACCATCCATTCATCAACGGTGGTTGTTTTAGAAAGTCATCAGGAGTCATATTTTTGTCATCAATTTTTCATCCTATAGAGTAATGTATGAACTAGAGGCGGTACCCTACGAAAGCATAAATCTGAAAATAAAAAGGGTAAAAATATGAAGTCAAAATGGAGAACCAACGACAAAAAAAAGATATATGAAAGGAAATGAGAATTACCATCAGAACATAGATACTAGCATTTATTTCAATAGACATTTTTTTGGATTATTGTCAAAAAAATCTTTTATATCCTTTAACTGAAAATAAAGATTGCTTAATAAAGTCGCACCCTAGGCATACTGGTTTATTGAATCCAAGTCATCTAGGAGTGGTAGAAGTTAAGCAACCACGGACTGAGAATGGTGAGCCGGGATTATTGCTACCTCAATCGTATCATCATAGATAAACCATTCTCAATCGATTGGGAAAAAATAATCCCATCTCACCATTCTCAGTCCGTGGTTGCTCAACTTCCACCACTCCTAGATGACTTGGATTCAATAAACCAGTATGCTTGGGGTGTGGCTCTGTTAAAAAATCTTTATTTTCAGTTGAAGAAAATATCTTCTTCACAATAATCCAAGAGAAACACCTATTGAATAAATGCTAGTTCTGATGATAATTTTCATTTCTTTTTTTTTCGGTCGTTGGTTCTCCATTTTGACTTGAGATTTTTATCCTTTTATTTTCAAATTTCTACTTTATTTCAGGTATTACCTCTAGTTCATCCACTACTCTGTATTGAATGAAAAAAAAATCGATGAAAAAAATGTGGCTACTGATGACTTTCCAAAACAACCATCATTGATCACTGGATGGTCAAACCTTATGAAAGGTGTATCATATATTCACTATAATCCCGAGGGTTTCCTTACGGATCTTCATAAATAAGATATAAGTGATGTAGGTTTTTGCTCTTTTCCATTTTAAATTTCTATCTAAACTTTTATTGCTATTTTTTTTTTCCATTGTAAAAAAAGCTAATGTTAGTGTTTGACATATCGTGCACAAGCCTTATGCTAACTTGGTGTCATGTGCACCTCAAGACATATATGGCAGATTGTTCACATCTGGTGTTGTACTCATATGTCTTGACATGATATGGTATCATTGTCCAGAGATTTATAATTTTTGATGTGGATGAACATATGGAGCGCCTGGAGAATCGACCAGACTCAAAAAGGGGGGCATAAAAGAATTGTCAAATTTTTACTAAAGACTCCAGGATATGAGGAAGAATGGAACCGCCTCATAAGAGGTATGACTTTTTTATTTGGATGTCACCTTTAAATCCATTACTCAAATGTGAAACCAAATTGAACTCATTCAGAGACAACACTTCCTCGTGAAGCACTACGAGTCAAAAATGGTATGTAGGAAAACTCTCTTACAATGGAACACTCATGGATGATACCTCCTCGTGAAATAATGTCATTCGAAGGTGGAATGGACGAAGACCCACTTACCGAGGGACATTCATAGACGACACCTCTTCATAAAACAGTGCAATTTAAAGATGGAACAGACGAAGACCCAGGGGGGACATTCAGAGATGACACCTTCTCTTGCAACAGTGCTAACCGAAGTTAAAATGGAATAGAATTTTCATGAAATGCATATCGGAGATGGAATGGTGGGCAATTTTCATGAAGGCGAGGAATGGAGGAAAATAAAATCCATCCAGAAAATCAAGTACAACCATTAAGTAAGATATTTTTGTTATTTCGTTTTCGTCTTGTAATTCTTTTGTGTATGTGCTTGAGATGTTTGTTAAATTACTATGAATCCAATCCTTCTTACATAAATCTATTAGATTATGAAAATAAAATAAATACTCTCTCCGTTTATGGAAAAGTGTTACTATCAATTTTTTATTTTAATCTAAAAATAGGTCAATTAAAAAAGTGATAGTAACTCTTTTCTTGAAACGGAGGTAGTAGTATTTATGATTGATCCTGACATGAAAACTTCTAAAGCTAACTATTTCGAGGCCGTAATATGTCGAACAACATTATAATGTTAAGTTAACTATTTCGAGGCCGTAATATGTCGAACAACATTGTAATGTTAAGTAGCTAGAGGAGTTCGAATTTGTGGAACTGTGCAAATCAAATCCTTCAATTTATGTAAAGTATATCATTTCTTTGTTTGGATAATTGTTTGTTTTGTATCAAGAATTTCAAGTAGGACTGGAATACATCACTCTATGAGTGACTGCTTTTTATAGTTGACTGTACAGTGTGCATTTTATTTCAAGCTTTTGTCTCATTCTTCCATTCCTCGGCTGACTGTATAGCTTACTTTCTAATACTGTACATTCCTTATTAGTTAGTATAATCTTATTTTCTCCATTAAAAAAAAGAACAAGCCTCTTGATTATTCGTTAAATGGTTTTATGTTTGAAACACGGGTATGCAGCTAACTACGAAGAGCTACTGCAGCAATCCGTGAGCAAGGCACCAAATCTAGGAATAAATTTCCAAGACGACTTGTCTGAACATATGAGGTGTCTAACTTGGCTGCAACTATTTGTTAATGGCGGCAATTATAACCGAAAAAGACAAACGTATTGACCATGTAGATTAATCGAATAAAAAAAGAGGGAAAATATGCGATCTTAACATGTATGCCGACACTGAATTATTAATATGAAAAATACTTACAAACAAATCTGCCATCATCACCATGGAGATATCTTTAATAGTCGAAGACTCCTCGGTTATACGAAGTCTTAGATTCCCTGAACAAATTTAAATTGTTTACATTCTTAAGTAATTTCAAAAAATAAAACATTCTCTATTTATATATACATAAAAAAATTAATTTAACATAAACTTTTAAACATTTTAAATGTATCATATTAAATATGGAAGTTAAAATAGAGTTAAATTGCATGAAATGTTTCAAATGGTTAAATAAAAAGTATGTTAATAAATGTTTTATTAAATATCTTTTTTTTGTATTTAAAAGTGTTAGCAAAAAATTTTGAAAATTTACTCACCTACCACAATAACAAGTTCAAATTACAAAAAAAATAAATAAATAAATTATAATATATATATATATATATACACGAAGGTTTACTTGTTTACTTATTTACACGTGCAGTGACTTGTATCCGTCCATACTCTACAATACATATTAAAAAGGATATGTATCAGCCCGATACAAACTTATACATAAGTATATTGATAGATTAAAGATTTTGTGTAGAACAAGTCTTTTGGCAAAGATCTTCCAAGCTATATAATCAAATTAGCCCTCCTTACCCGAGATCGTTGTTAGGAAATAAAAGGAGGATGACACGTGTAAGATGATTAAGGAAAGAAGCAGTGGTTCTAAGAAGAACGAGAAGCATACAATCAAAACCTTATGAAAGGATCGAGTAAATGACAGATGTGAAAGACTGAATATATCCATGCATGATTGACACATAAGATCGGGAAAGTAGTATCACACTGATCGAAACAGATAGCATTAAATGCTTATTGAACGAGAAAGTAAGAGTAATAAATGAACATGGGACGGGAAAGTAAAAGCAATAATTACTCTTATTACTTTAACCACATGATTGACACCTATGATCGGGACAAAGATGATTCTCAAAGAACGAAGAGTACGTGTTAATCATACAAGGTAACGGACCAAAAAATTGAAGAGCATGACCCGTCAACTATACAATCATCCCGATCTAAAGATAATAAGGAGAACGAAAGAAGGTATCGGGACAAGAGGGACCCATTAGATGATCTATAAATAGAGGAGATCATTCAACAGAGAGGGGGTCGGTCAATTGAAAGAAGAATAAGCTAAGGAAGAGTAATCAGAGAAGAAAGAAAAGATCATTAGGTATGTATTTATTGAGTCTGTGTATCAAAATATTAGTTAAAATCTTTCTATTTACTGTATTTTATCAAATTAATGGTTGTTCATGTCAATGAGAATTTTAGCATAAACAATTTGACAAAATATTAGTTAAAATCTTTTTATTTACTATATTTTATCAAATTAATGGTTGTTCATGTCAATGAGAATTTTGGCATAAACATTCCTCACAAGTACTTGCTACTTGTCCCGAGCCGATTCTTTGTTGCTCACTAAATTGTGTTTGAGCTACTTGCGTTAGTTGATAAATAAACCATACTATCAGTACGAACTGCTTTACGTCGGCAATCGATTCACTATTGAGTAGTTTTACGGTAACCATTAATTGTTCTACACGAACGAAGAAATTGGGCCCATGTTTATGTGATGGTATAAAGAAGATGAGCAAACATTTCTCTTCTCTTTCACCTACTTTATTTTTGTTAGTCGGTTATACTATGAAGCTTTACATAAATATACAAATCTTACTTGGTTATTTTTTTTTGTGTGTAGGATATTAATTGATAATTTCTCATAAATTGGTAAATTGCAAACTTGTAGTTTGTTCGAGATCTTGTCTTAACCTGATATTAGGAAAATGAATTTAAAATGATTTTTTAAATTAAATTGATTAGTCTTAGGACCAATGAGTCACTAAGAGACACTAGTTTATTTATTGGGTGGAAACATCATTTCCATTTTTATAATTTTGTGAATGAAAAACTTTTAGTTAGTCCCACATTAGACAAACTAGAGATGTGTTCTCCTTTATTACCACAAAATTTACAACTAAGGGAGGGCCCTTAGGGTTTAGAAGCTTTTGTGGTTGGGGGAGGACTAAGGCAATGAGCTAGTTGATTCACACTTGTTTTTCACACATGTGCGGCGTGAGCTTAGCGTGTGCTTGGCTACGGTCCAATCAAGACTTTAATATTCTTAATATTTTAATTACCGTGATTAATGCACGGAATTAATTCTAATTAATTCGAAATTTATTTTCTTCTTAAAGTTTTATCTGTAAAAGAAAAACAAGTTTTTCATTTCAACTCACTCCAGAGCAGGCTACTATCCCTAGCTCTTTTCCCCTCTTCTCGCTTTGTTTTGCGCACTTGTGTGTTTATTTCCCTTCCACTATAAATTGTTGTTAAATTCTAGAGGGTGAATTGAGTTGTGTTAATTCAATTCATAACGGGCAGTTCTATCCTGGACACATCTCCTCTGTTGGGGTATAGCATCTCTCATTTTTGAGGAGTACCCGAGGACTATTGTGTTAAGGACAATTTGCTGAGCAGGTGGCTCTGTCCTAGTGTGTGCATCAACATCAGAATGTTCAGATTTTTCTAACGTTAACAGTTTATTTTCTGTTTAATTTTTCCATTGTTGCAGGATCCAACACCTGATACCACAAGTCATCTTGAACTTTAGGTTTGTCGGCGTTAACCAACCGGTACGGCAACAACCCTGGCATCCGTGTTAAAGATAAGAACACAAGAACTGGTCGAGACCTATTTGTGTTTTAGGTTAAAAAGAGAAGGTATTTAGAGCGTCCACAATGGTAGGAGAAAAAGATGGATCAAATCCAAATTTGGGCTTTGGTCCGTCCAAAACCAAGCACAGCGGCGCGAGTATAAACACTCTTTGGTCCGGATTTGTCACTGTTCACGACCATTTTTGGTATTTTTTCCGGATCAAACGAAGTATAGTCGCGCGGGCGTGTAGTATACCGTCTGGGTCTAGGCGTACATGCAGTGGACCGTCTAGTGGCAAGCGTTCGTCTAGGATTACGCTTGAAAATACGGGCGTTAAGTTAATGCCTGATGAGCGTTCACCCAAGAGAACGCCCCATCAGGCATAACGCCAGACACACGCCTGAAATCAAGTGTTAGGCTGGAATAACGCCTGTATTGGGCGTTCAGATGGATTAACGCTTGTAGTGGGCGTGCGTATAAGACTACGCATGTGTATGGGACATGCACCTAGACTAACGCTTGGTGAAGAACATGAACAACTCACCGTTCCAAGGCCTAGTCAAGCGTAAGCATATATCAACGCTTGGTCAAGCGTATGGCTATATCAACACTTATAAAGATTAGGTGTATGGCTATACCAATACTTATTACAAATTTTAGATTAATCTTTAAAGATTAATGATATAGCTATATCAAAGCTTATTACAAATTTTAGATTAACTTGATCTTTTAAGTTAAATTTAAGATTAATTTAATAATAAGATTAAGATTAAACATAAACATAAACAGACGCGCGTTTGACTAGTCGAACATCTGATGATTCAAGCGGATGGCTAAGCGTGTGGCCGTCTTTTTCCGCACACGAAACCAGCTGCACGTATACAAAATTGATCGGGCGTATGATTATGATACCGCCGCATCAGGCGTTTGTCTAGTAAAGCGCCCGTCTCTGGGGCGTGCGTCTAGGAGTCTGTCTATCATCAGGCGTAATCTTTGTTACCGCCCCACATCAAGCGTTCGACCAGATGTCCGCCTCACGCAACGCTAGACAACCGCCCGTCTCAACAAACGTATACCTAGACACTCTCCCAACAACATGCGTTATACTGGAGCACCACCCGATCATTTTTAGTCTTTGGGCCATTGTTTTGGGGTCGGACCAAAGAGTAAAATTTTACTCTTTGGTCTTTGGTAATGCTCTTACCATTGTGGATGCCCTTATACACCTATAGATTAGATACATGGCATCCCTAATAATTAAATAAGTTGGCTACCCTGAGTATATGTGTGTTTACCTTTAGTAATTCCTCATGAGTGCCCATTATTTTTGGCTGGGTTATCTATAAGACTTACATATAAAATGATGATAGTACCCTTTTAATTAACTTCTTCATTCTTTTACTTTAATATGACCCAAAGTACCTATGAAGTAAAAAATAAACGTAATATGCACAAAATACAAAAAAAATAACAAACAAACATAACCAATTATTCTAGACACCTGTCACATATATTCATATGATCAATTTTGAAAAAAATTAGCGGCTGATACTTCACCAATTTTTCTTATGTAGATGAATTACATCTTAAGTGGTTTACATTTGGATTTTTTTAATAACCTTGAAACTGTTTTGAGCTAATTAGATTGTTAAAAGAAACAGTTTTGTTAGGAACCTGGTGTACATTAATCATAATGTAATGCACACGATCTGATTAAAAAAATAATTTAGTTTAATAATTTAAAATAAATTCTTAAAGAGCCCAAACTTTACTGCCGGTAATAATAAAACCTCTAATACAAAATCCATTCGAGCATAAAATAGTTTATGCTTAAATTCCAATTTTGAGTTTCTAATTCTTTTTTCAGTTTTGAAACAAATATCCCATATCCATCTGAGTTCGTACCGAAAATTTAGATTATTATCCGAAATTTTGGATATTAAACGATGCAAATATCTCAATGGATATTTGTTCCTTATCGGATACAAATACATATACAAAAATACCAATATCTTATAGGATAATTATCCGATAACATATATATATATATTAAAATACTATTACAAGCTAAATTTATCTAATTTTTTGACGTGTATTGATGATTTTATTTGAAAAGAAATGAAGGAATGACAAATCATCAAAATTTATTTGGTATTACGATTGTGAAAGTATGAAAAGAAGAAATGGTTAAGCGCACATTATCAAATTAGATGTTTTGTTTTCTTTTGATATAGTTTTAGGATAATTATCGCATATCTATTGATCTTAACGGAACGGATATGAAAACATATCTTTAATATACATCGGATAATTATCGGATATGATTATCTGGATATTACTAACAGATTCAGATATAGATTGGCTATTATCCGTTTCGTTAAGTACCGTTGACAAAGGGGATCAAATCCTTGTATTATTGGACATGATTTGCTAGCCATAAGACTTTATACTTACCACATGGTTGATTCCCTGTATATATAGGTCTAAATAAATACTTACCACATGGTTGATTCCTTATATATAAAGGTCTACATAAGATTTCCATGTAATTTTTTTTTCACATTTATTGTGGAAGATGCTTTTAACATAGAAGCTACATGTAAAATCTGAATTTTCACCGATTTTGTTTTTCTTTTGTTTGCTTGTTACTGGTGATATTATTGGTGAGAACTAGATTTTTCATCTTCAAAAACATAATAGTATAGATTTGTGAAAATTTGATTTTTCTCCATTAATGTCAATATCAAACAAGAACAACATAGATTGTGAAAAATCAATTTAACATCATTGATGTCATTAGCAACAAAAACGATATATAGATCGTGAAAAAAGATTTATGATCACCATTAATGAAACCAACATCAAGAACATTATAAATCGTGAAAAATCGACTTTTTACTGTTTGTTAGTGTCACCGGCATCAAGAACAATATAGATTTGATGTCACCAACAACAAGAACAAACAATATGGAATGCTGAAAAATCAATTCTCATTGAAACTGTTTTGTTTTGTATAATGTTCTTTTTTTCTTGAACTATGTCTATTTAAGTTTTACTTCATTTATATTCTTGTAACGAGAGATCAAACGAGAACAATAATAGAGATCGAGACACAGAGATTTACGTGGTTCACTAACTGTTACGTTAGCTACATCCACAACAGAGAAAGCAGAGTTTTATTATAGAGCAGAATACTGAGAAACACATATTCTAGGTACAACGTATGTATATATATAGAGCAAAGAAATTAACCCTAATCCGACTAGAAAACGGAAAACAGGTCCCAGTGATAATACATTACGTATACCGTACACTGAGATACACATATTCTAGGTACAACGTATGTATATACATTACGTGGCTCTGCCCCTCGGACTCCCCGTAGTATTCCGGCCAACGACTGATTCAAAGCATATCAACATATATTTAAAAATTTGGTTGTTAAATTACGCTAATAAGTCTTTCCATCGAGTAGTAAGTTTGATTAAGAATTAAAATTTTAATATTACAGATAATAAATAAACTAAAAGATTAGACACCAATCATATCCGTCCATAATCGAGTAATATAGATTGCAAAGGATTTGTATAAGCCCGTACAAACTTATACATAAGAATATCAACAGATTAAGGATTTTGCGTAGAGCAAGTCTTGTGGTAGAGACATTCAAAGCTCTATAGTCAAACTCGCCCTCCTTGGCCGAGTTCCTCATGAGTACTCGCTACTCGTCCTACTACCGAGCCGATTCTTTATTCCTCACGAAGTTGTGTAATGACAAGTAACTCGAACAAGTTGGGAGAGTATAAACGAGTCCAGACCATAATGAGGAGTATATTGTTAAATTGTTCAATGTTGTAATAAACCCAAAAAATCAATTTCAATCCTAAATATTACACCGCGTTTTGTTGGGAGAATATAACTCCGGGAATTGGATTACATGGTAATATGACCGATTCTCCTAACCAAACATAATCATCGGATCCGGAATCTGATTTTTTGAGAATTGGATTCCTCCAAGTCCTCTATTATGATTGCAACGTTTGGAGAGTGGAATGGAAACGAATTATGGGGAATTGATTATTATTTTATAAGAAATGACTCAACTACCTTTATCAGTAAATAAAAATTCCATCAAAACTTTGGTTTTGAACAGAGAGCGAAAAAAATATCAGACTAATACTTAGAGCTTCCATTAAAAATTTTGTTGTAGCCACAACTAGGTCTTTAAAACATATATTATATTCTTGATATACTGAATAATACTTTCTCTATCCATTAAAGATTTAGATGCAACTCTTCTACCATCATTAAAAATTTAGATGGAATTTGAGGTTGGTTATGTACTTTTGCTATCTTGATATACATACTCATGATCGATTCTTCTTAGTTATATATCGAAATTATAAGGATGTTAGGAAGTCGTGGTTATGATTATGATTAAGTTAATAGATTTTGATTAAGATTATTGTTCCACAGAGAAGCAAAGATCTAGGGGTATTAAAGACATCTTGTGTTGGTATATATCTATCTGAGTGTATTCTTCCAACCAAACATGGTTATCATAATTTAAAGTGTTTCTCTATAATTCGATTCTTAGAATCCAATTATCGGTAATTGGATTATTAGCCCTCTAATTCTCCCAACCAAACAAGCTGTTAGGGTTATTTGTTTAAATGATATTAGTATTGTTTAAATTATGATTTTAATCATGTATATGATATGTTAGTAATAGTATATATGTCCAAAGTGACTCTAAGTCTCTAATGAATCTCAATTGAGTAGGATCCGATGAGCGATTTCAATTACTTTGTTTTCAGATTCCAAGTTTAAAACGACATATGCATTTGGAATAGATTATGGAATAACAAGTCTAATGGTAGAGGATTCCAAAATGTCAAGAGTCAAGACACTGTGTGTTAACAAACTTGACACTCTATCCTAAACCAAAGATCAACAGTCAAAAGAAACATTCAAATTAATAGACGGTCCGAAAATATCGGATTGAGCGTTAAGAGACTTTACACTTTCAATTGCGATGATACCTTTGATAAAGATGCAGAGAAAATGAATTTTGTTTTGATATTAATAAACTCATTCAACACAACAGAGAGACAACCGTCTCATATATCCATACAGTAGAGCACAGTTGTACTCCACTATAGACTGAGCACACTAGACAAAGACTTGACCGAAATTGACTAACAAAGACTCTCTAATATACCCCCCTCAAACTGATCAGGAACAACTAATCAGTTTGAAAAACAGAAATAAGGCGTACAGACAGAATCATGTTATAGCTGAATCAACTGAAGTAAGATCATGTTTATGACTAGAAACAACAGAAAAATTTAACAACTGAGCTAACAACCTTGAAAACATTGGCTTGCACAATCCCTTTGTGAATAAACCTGCCAGCTGCTCCTCACTAATAACATGATGAAGTTTCAGAAATCCCGAATCAACCAGCTCCCTAACAACATGATAATGAACTTCTATATGTTTTGACCTGGCATGAAAAACAGGGTTAGTTGCCAAAGAAATAGCACTCGTATTATCACAATATAAATGAGTTGAACCAAGCAAAGGGTAGATGCAATTCTTTGAGAACATAAGAAACCCACTGTAACTCGGCAGTAGCAACAATAATGCATTTATATTCTGCCTCAGCTGACGATTTAGAAACTGTCGGTTGTTTCTTGGATGACCAAGCTATGATGGAAGAGCCCAGAAACACCACAAATCCAGAAGTTGATCTTCTGGTGTCAGGGAAGCCAGCCCAGTCTGAGTCAGAGTAAGCTCTTAGACTCTGTAAATCTCCTGACCTCAAACTAATTCCAGTCCCTATACTACCTTTCAAGTATCTTAGAACTCTTTTCACTAGAAGCATATGAATTTCAGTAGGAGCATTCATAAATTGAGAAACATAATTAACTGCAAAACATATGTCTGGTCTTGTTAAAGTTAAGTATTGAAGACTGCCAATTATGGTCCTATATTCTGTTGGATCAGGCAACACATTCCAGCAGTAACTGACGCTCTATTAGCCTTTGCTACAGGAGTTGTACAAGGCTTACATTCCAACATATTTGCTTTCTGTAACAGATCAATGGTATACTTCTTTTGAGTCAATAATAGAGAGTCAAAGTGATGTGTATCTTCAATACCAAGAAAGTAACTCAAAGGTTCTAAATTTTTCAATGAAAATTTAGACTGCATAGCCTGTATTAACTCATTCATCAACTTATCTGAATCACCAGTCAATATGATATCATCCACATATACTAAAAGTATAAGCATACCAGAGTTAGTATTGTAAACAAACATAGAATTATCAGATATTGATTTCAGAAACCCATAAGTCTGAAGAAAATCACTAAAAGCATGAAACCACACCCTTGGTGCCTGTTTAAGACCATATAAACTCTTCTTCAACTTACAAACATACAAAGGATAGTCGGGATGAATGAATCCCTGAGGCTGTGTCATATATACAGGTTCATCTAAATAACCATGAAGAAAAGCAGTCGACACATCTAATTGTCTTACATACCAGTTCTGAGTAATAGCAATAGTTAGAACTATTCTTACTGTAGTAAACTTTACAACATGACTGAAAGTATGAAAATAGTCTGCCCCTTCTAGTTCAGTATTCCCTTGAGCTACAAGCCTATATTTGTATCTATCCACTGTACCATCTGCTTTTAATTTCACCTTATAAACCCATTTACATCCCAATATATTCATCCACGACTCAGGAGGAACATACTCCCATGTATCATTCTTTACTAAAGCAGTGATTTCTTCATGCATTGATGAAACCCAAAATAGAATGTCAGAGGCAGCTTTAAAACTCTTGGGCTCAGTAGGAACAGTTAACAGAGAGGAAAAAGCAACAGGAACAGGATATTTGACAATAGAGTAAGAAACATGATCTGGAAATTGTTTTTGTTTAGAAATTCCTCTCTTTGATCTAGTGACAATAAGACAAAGTGATTCAGAAACTGGATCATACATTTCTGACAACTCAGACACCTTAGAAAAAGGATCAGCAGAAGATTGACATACAGATGATAACTCTGGAACAGAAAATTTAAAATAGAAGGTGTTCTCATCAAAGATCACATGTCTAGAAATATGTGTCTTTTTAGAAATTGGATTATAGCATTTATAACCTTTATGAACAGGATTATATCCAATAAAGACACACTTGACACATTTTGGAGAGAGTTTATCTGCTCTAGAATGTCCTAAGAATGGAAAACAGATGCAACCAAAAAATTTCTGAACTGCATAATCTGGTAATGAGTGAAACAGAACCTGATAGGGAGAGTGAAAGTTCAAAATTTTGTATGGAGTTCTGTTAATAAGATAGGTTGCCGTAAGAAAAGCATCATACCAGAATTCCTTAGGACAAGATGCATGAAAAAGAAGTGTGTTTCCCATTTCAGTAATGTGCCTATGTTTTCTTTCAGCTAGGCCATTTTGTTCGGGAGTTTTAGGACATGAAATCCTTAGAGAAATTCCACTCTTGTCAAGAAATTTTTTAAAAGGCCCTTTAACAAGTTCAGAGCATCTGACTTGTAAGACATGGGATATATCCAATGGTATCTACTAAAATCATCAAAAAAATAATAATATAGTATCGAAAACCAGATAGAGATGCAACAGGAGAAGATGTAGAGGTTGTGTTCCAAACATTTGATCTTGTTGCCATACTTCTAGTAATTGGCATGAAAGATAACAATTCTTGATAAACTAAGCAGAAAATTTGTGAAACAAAGATACAGAAAAGAAAGATGATGATTGATCTTCAGAAACTACAGAAAGAATCGATAAAATGATCTGATAACAAAAGTTTTGATAAAATTGGTTGTGAAAAGATTTAGAGATTCTTAAGCAACGATGAACATTAAATTTTATTTTTAGAAAAGGTCAGAGAGTAAAGAAAAGACTCAGAAGAGAAATGATCATCTCTTGCTCTGACTGATGATATTAGGGTTTTGATTGTTGAATGCATTGATTTTGGAAGAAAAATTGAACGTCCCTGAGAAGAAAATTTACTATTTCTTGTAAAATGTTCTTGTGAAAATTGTGCACAGCATTAAAGATACCATAGATCAAAACTGAATTAGAGTTTTCCCAAAAAAAACTCTGATACCATGATAAAAATGCAGAGAAAATGAATTTTGTTTTGATATTAATGAACTCATTCAACGCAACAGAGAGACAACCGTCTTATATATCCATACAATAGAACACAACTGTACTCCACTATAGCACACTAGACAAAGACTTGACCGAAATTGACTATCAAAGACTCTCTAATAACCTTTGGATAACTTATTTTGAAACCCAACATGAAACCATAGACCTAATCTTCCCCATTTCTTCCTCTTTTATTCTAGGTACCTATTGATACGTACATGCATCGGCCAATACATGATGGGTTATAGTAACTACACCACGACAGTAGGATGCTTCCATTGACGGTAATAAATGTCCATGGATTTCTCCAACGCCATAACGGATGCCCATGGTAGATGATTTGACAATTTTCTGCAAATTGATGGGATGTTAGGACTAATGAGTCAAATGGTATTTTCTCTTGACCAAGAATACTAGAATAGGTATTAGTATACTGTAGTCTGTGGTACGTATAATAATAACAAAATCATTCATTAATGTAATTATCAACTAATCGATTATGAAGGGAGAAAATAGTATTTACCTTTAGATCATACTCATACTCATAATATGCGGAGTTCTGTGTACTGTATTTTGAAATGACTAGATAGAGAGTTGTCCTCCCTGTCAAATCTATCTATCTATCTAATACGCTCTCTTTCCTGACCCCTGATGGGAGACTGTAAAAAAAAAGAAAGAAAAGAGTCCTTCTTTTGGTTATCTGATATCCCCCTTCAACAAAACCCACTAGATTTCATACAGATAAAAAGGAAATGACTTTATTCATAAATTTACTGAATCTCATTAATGGGTTAATGAATAAATCTAATGAACAAAGACCCACTTCAGTAAATTTACCAAAAAAGAAAGAAAAGAACAGACCCATTAGAGAAGAAAAGTTCAGTAGTATTTGAACGAGTTGGTTGTCTTTGTGCAGAGTATTGGTCTTTTATTAATACCTACACATTTGCATTTTTATCAGTAAGGTTTAAAGAAAAAGCAAAGGTAGTATAGAAGAAGGGGATTAAGAGAGAGCAAACAAGAATGCAAAAAACTTAGTATTTTTCAAATACATACACAGATCCCTATGGAATGAGCTATTATACTACTTCTATTACATTTATCTCTTTTCTTTGTTGAAGCTCATTCTTTTTGTTTAGTTTAAAGGGACTTCACTTGTCTCTTGTTCTCTTTTGCTTATAAGATAGAGAGAAGAAGTTTTTATTTTGTAGAGAGAACAAGTTTGTGAGTGGGGACTGTAGAGAGAGTTGAGAGTGCATAGATTGAAGAGTTGAATTTGTTTATCATTGTTATAGATTTGTTATTTTAGTTCTGCAGCTAGAAAACAAAAATAAACTAAGTTTTTTTTTTTCTGATTCTTCTTGAAAATGGGTGGAAGAGATTGTAGAATGATTAGTTTATATGGTTCCCAATGATTGAGTTTGCCCTGCAACAAGAAATCCTGTTATTAATTTGTTGGTATTAAGTTAACTTAGAAAAATAGAAAAAGATCGACATAGAAGAAGATGAAGTCCATGAGTAATGATAGCAACGGCAACAACAATAACAACAGCAACTGGTTGGGGTTTTCACTTTCACCTCACATGACCATGGAAGTTCCTTCAGAAACTCATCATCATACCCATAGTCATAATCATAATCAACAACACCATCATCATCAGACTTCATCTACTACTGCAGTTTCTTCAAACGCTGTAGTACCAACAACTTTCTTTCTCTCTCCTCCTCATTTGAATAACTCTGCTGAAATCTGTTATGGAGTTGGAACTTGTCATGAAAACAGTGGATATTATTCTCATTTGAGTGTAATGCCACTAAAGTCTGATGGGTCTCTTTGTATCATGGAAGCTCTCAGTAGATCACAATCAGAAGGTCTATATCTCTTTATCACTGTTTTCTCTCTTTTAATTATTTATTTTCTTTCTTGTGTATATTTTTTTGTTTTCATTATTCTCGACACTTTTTATCAACCTACCCTTTTGTCTAATATTGTTTGTTGTGTCTATGTGTGAAGGAATGGTGCCAACTTCATCCCCTAAACTGGAAAATTTCTTAGGAAATCCTCATCACTATGGAAACAGTGAAAGAGAAACCATGGCTCTTAGTTTAGACAGCATGTATTACCACCAAAACACTGAAACTCAAAACAATAGACAACAGCAACAACAACATTCTCTTAACTTTCTTCAACAACCACAAGATCATCATATTCAAGTCCAACAACAACAACAACACACATATTACTCTGGATTAACTGCTCATGAGATGTATCAAACTTCATTAGAAGAAGAAAACAAAGAAACACATCTTTCAAATTCTAGTCTTCAACTTCCTTCAATGGGAGAAGATGGTATTTCTGGTTTGAAGAACTGGGTAGCTAGACATTATCCTACTACTAACTCATCCATGGAACAAAAAATGAATAGTTCTGGCTGTTTAACTAATGATGGAAGTGGGTCTGGTTCTGTTAATGCAATGGGTTATGGAGATTTACAATCTCTGAGCTTGTCAATGAGCCCTGGTTCACAATCAAGCTGTATTACAGCATCACAACAGATCTCACCTACTGGTGCTGAATGTGTAGCCATGGAAACAAACAAGAGAGGGTCTTCAAAAATGGGTCAGAAACAACCTGTCCATAGGAAGTCCATTGACACATTTGGACAGAGAACCTCACAATACAGAGGTGTCACAAGGTGAGTTCATTTTCCAGTTTTTTTTTTTTACTTACATTTTGCCTTGTTATATGATTACTTCTACTATAATGTACCTTAAATCTCCTTAAACCATAATTATTACTCTTCTCTGTTTGTACTAAGTGTAGTTTGTTTGTGTTTCTTATGGCGTTAGGCATAGGTGGACTGGAAGATATGAAGCTCATCTATGGGATAATAGTTGCAAAAAGGAAGGACAGACTAGGAAGGGAAGGCAAGGTAGGTCAAAATGGAAACCCCTATCATATCTCCTCTGTTTTTGTCATTAGTCTTTTTTCCTCTTTTATTGTGATTAATTATGTTCTTGACCTGACTTAGTGCTATCTATTTTGCTTTGTCATGTTCTTACTTGTTTGGGGGATGCCATTCAAATCAAATAATACCATTCAGTTTATCTTGGTAAGCTAGCTTTCTTAATGTTAAATCAACTACTATTAAGCCTTAAATTTGCAATTTAATCATTCCAAGTTATTGATTTCAGGGGGGTATGATATGGAAGACAAAGCTGCTAGAGCTTATGATTTAGCCGCACTGAAATATTGGGGACCTTCAACCCATATCAACTTTCCGGTATTACATTCGATCCAAATACCCAATTTTTCCTAATATATACCAACTTTTTTGATCACTTAAAAATTGTGAAGTTTTTTTAATTTTTATCACTATTTGGTAGTTGGAAAATTATCAAGACGAGCTTGAAGAAATGAAGAACATGAGTAGGCAAGAATATGTTGCCCACTTGAGAAGGTAAAGAAAAAAAAAACAAAAAAAAAGGCCTTCCGAAATTCTCACGCACTTTTTCACTTTTAAGGGACACTATGTTTAACTATTTTAGTTTATCTTATTATTACAGGAAAAGCAGTGGGTTTTCAAGAGGAGCTTCAATGTATCGAGGAGTAACAAGGTCTCACAGGTTTTGATTAGTATTTAAAACCTTAGCCATGAAAAATAAATCTTGTTTTATCTAACATATATATCTTATTTATTTTCATTTATCAGACATCATCAACATGGTAGATGGCAAGCAAGGATCGGTCGAGTCGCCGGAAACAAAGACCTTTATCTTGGCACATTCAGTAAGACTTCTTTGCTAATCCGCCTTCTTTTATTTGGCATGCTTGCTGCTGTATGAACTTACTTTTAAAAGGTCATGTTTTTTACAGTCATTCTAATATCTTATAAGAAACTCCTTTAAGTAATTAGTGGTGCTTTATTTTTTCTCGTAAGGCTGTTTTCATTTCCTACTTTGGTGAAGAGAATATGGACAAGGCTGAAATTTATGTTCAGTCTTAAGCTTTTTATAAGGCTGCTGATATCCTTTTTTCCAGATCGGATAAAAGAGAGAAAGTGTGTTTTATTAGTGAAATTAAAATCCAATTTAAGGTTTAACTTTTTCGGATTAAAAGTAGTATTTAAATTCTTACTTATTTGTCAGGTACTCAAGAAGAAGCAGCTGAAGCTTATGACATTGCTGCAATCAAATTTCGTGGTGTAAATGCTGTTACTAACTTTGACATAACAAGATACGACGTCGAACGTATTACAGCCAGTAATACCTTACTTGCTGGAGAACTTGCCAAGAGACACAAGGATGTAGAACCTGTTGTTGAAGTTGTCGAGCAGCATTCCTCTGTTCAAAATGGAGGAGGAGAAGGTGACTTACGGGAAGAGAATGTCGCTGGGCCTGACTGGAAGATGGTTCGTAATCATTCCCAACAACAACATCAACTGCAGCAGCAGCAACAAACTACATCGGTTGAAAATCTTGATCACAAACCATTCGGGACCAACAATTACAGGAGCCTTCCGCTTTCGATGGCATTACATGATCTAATTAGTATTGATTCAATGAACTCAAATCATCAACAAGGATTAGAAGATTCTAACAGGTCGAGTGCTCATTTATCGAACACATCATCATTGGTTACAAGCTTAAGCAGCTCCAGAGAAGGTAGCCCGGACAAAAATGGACTTTCCGTCCCTTTTGGAGGACAATCATCCACCTCCAATAAGTTTAGTCCTTCCTCGGCAAATTCCTGGATTCCATCAGCACAACTTAAGCCTACTGCAATCACTATGGCTCACTTGCCTATGTTTGCTGCATGGACTGATGCTTAAACTTCTATACTGTTTTGTAAAAGAGAGTTAGACAAAAAAAAAAAGAGAAAGAATGAAAGTATGATTGGTGTTTATGGGAAAAGGTGGGAAATTTTTACTTGGGATTTTGGTTAAATTTGGGGGACTAATGAAGGTCAGGGTTTAAGACCAAGTTATTATTAGGTTTCTGTAAAAAAAACAGTTTGGACTTCTGTTTAAACTGACCCTCTTTTTTTCTTAGCCATATTGAATGACAGATTTTGTAGAAATGGTGGGGGAAGAATTTAAAGTTCATGTTATGATTAAAATTCCATGTTAGTAATATGTTGGGGTATTTTAAGTGATGAAACTTTGCTTTTCTTGCCATGTAATTAAAACCAGCTCAAAAAAATGTTTCCCAACTATCCAAAGTTTTAGTCTTTCTTTGACTACTACACTAAAATTCTATCTTTCATCATCACATCCTGTTTCCAATCTCCATCTTTATTACAAAACACCCATCATTACAAATCTTTCTTTTCCATCCAAAGTTACTAAACGTTCCCATTCCATTATTCAAAAAGTTCTTTTTGTGATCTAATAAAAACTTGAGGACTTTAGGTGGTTTAGTTTAAGATTTTATGTCCATAATAATCTCCTAATTTGTCCCCCCTATCTCTTTTGTTGGTAAAACGAATTGAACTTTTTTCAGTTAAAACCCTTCGTTTCATTTAACTTATTCACTTTTTACTATTAATCAAAAGACGAATACTAGTCTTAACTAGCATATTCCTCCATGGCTTGCACTGTATCAACTTAAGAACATGAACATCAATGAGTGTTCTTCCTCTTATTCATTGTTGAGTGATAGTCACACGTGTGTGCGCCCATGGAATGCATGGTCATCATCATCATCATCAAGATAAACATGTAGTAGTCAAATTAAATTACTGTGGTCATAATGGATTTAAAAGTTAAAAAGTGAAAACTTAGGATCCAATTTTCCGAAGTGATTTAACTCGAGTGTTTTTTGCATGTAATTAACCATGAATCAAAGACATAGACATAGCTATTCGGTTGCTTGATTTCTGTCTTTCCATTTTTAATTTGGTTAACAGCTTGATGATCAAAAGGACCATGTTAAGACATAAAAGGTTAAAAGAGGAGGAGGATTAGTTATGCTTGATTTTACATTTGAATAGAAGAAAAATGACTAAACATTTATGTATACAGAAAATATCACTTGGAAACACCTATAAATAAATATGAACCCAGAAGAAAAATGGACCATATGGTGACTATATTGCAGAAAAAGATTGGGAAAAAAAGAAAATAATTACAGAATATTTGGCCTAGTTTAAGAATAGTGATTTTATCAGATTTGTGTACTACTTTAAGATTTTCTATGGCAGAAATGTCAAATGTTTGACTGGCAATGTCTCACTGTCTTCATCCCTCTCTGCCTGCTCGTGTCTCTTTGTCTTGGACTCTTGATCCTACTCTGCTGTATAATGCTAGTTTTTTTTAACTGAATTCCAGACTCTAAAATCTAATACATTTTTTCAAAAAAGTTAGGCATGTTTAGCACGGAACATGCAGCAAATTTCTAGCAACTAAAATGCTATCAAGAGCATCCACAATGTACCAATTCTGTTGAGTTATAACTTATTACCTTTCCAAGGTGATACATTATTTAGACAATGGAAAACGGTTATATGTCATTCGTACCCCTAGATGGCTGATCGGAGCAGTTGAGCAGATCTTTTGTTTAGCACTGTATAGATGGATCATCTGTGATTATATATAGATGGAAGTGCAAGAATTTTTTTTAGAAATACAGTAGATTTGAAGTTTAAGAAATAAAAAATAAATAAATAAGAACTAGGAATAAAAGCACAAAATTTCGTTTAGCAAAGCCTGATATTACTACCTTTATGAATTAATATAGGTAGTGGGTGATTTCAGTTACAGCAGCTTAGAGTGAGAATCAAAATATGATGCACGGACCTCGATGATACTTGACCCATATTTCCTTAAAAAGGAATTTTTGTATGAAGTTTTAGATGTTCATCATCATTATTCATCAGAGATGATGCAAAGACAGTCATCTTGGTTGTCTGTTACCTCGGGACCATAATGTTATCATCATCACCATCATCATGGACCTGATCTGTGAAAACAACTTGTAGCTGTAAATTTCCACCACCATTAATTAATCTTCCATTTGATTAACATCATCAATTCATCATGTTATAATCGAGCATGTGAATGTGATACATACACATTGTTGAACACTACCTGATAGCTGTTAAGGGGTTACAAAACAAATTTCAAAATAGTAATAAACTAACTCCCCAAGACCCTAACAGTGTACATAATCTCTCTGTGATTTGTCTCATGGATCATGGATGACACTTATCGAATAATTGCATAAGTAGTTTGTCTTTATTTGAGCCTGAATTTTCTCTCATAATATTTGACCATTATTCGACAGGTACAGTACAAATTTTCCGCTCCCCGAATCTACAATAGATCCTTCTCATTAAATGAATGATCTTTCTCTCTAGTCTACAGCTAGACTTATTTACTGTTTGATTTCTGCTTTTCTTTTTTGTTTTTTCATTCAAATTCTATCTTTGCACTTTTTGATAATTGACTTTATTTACCCCTCTCTCTGTCTCTCTTTCACTCATCTCTGCTCAGCTTAATTTCAGTCACTGACTCATGCTTGTCCTATTATACAACTGAGCCTGAATTTTATCACCTTTGCAGTTTGATTTGTGTATTTGACAAAACCTTTAAAGTCATGAACAGAGGCGAATGCTCCCTACATTCTTGTTTCTCATAAAGTATTAACGGGCAGGGATATTCTTGACTCATATTCTCTTTAGTTTTTAAAAGTAAATGAGTTAATCCAATACAAAAACTTTAGTCGTAGATCTCGATCTCGATCGATTTGTATACTGTAACAATATACACGCGTAAGGCAGAACGGACATCGAACCACTAGCTGTTCTGTTTTTTCTTTCTAACTGGTTTTTGACGAACTTTTGCCTCTACATCTAGTTGGCCAGATTCGAGCAAGTGACTTCTACTTTATTTTTGGTAGTCTGATCAACCGTTTTGCTGTAGTTTGAATATGTAACCTTTTTCGCAGCTCTTAGAAGTTGGTGATTTGGTTTGATTAGTTACATTAGCGCGGATACATTCGATCCACATGTTTATATTAAACTCCTTTCACAACATACAATTTTAAAAAATAAAAAATTTTATTTAAAAATAAAAATTAAAATTTTTATTTATATTTATAACGTAGTTAATTTAAAGAAATTTTCATATATACACATTTTTATAAAAAGTTAATTTGCATCTTAAAAAAAATAAACATTTTTACTTTCGGCATTTAAAATCGGTCTACCAGTTATACCTTCGTCTACTAGAATGAATCAATGAATTTATTCATGGCTATTCCCGGCAGAACTTTATGAATTATTTTCGAAAATACATTAAAACCTATAACAATGGCTCGTCAATAAAACTGACCCTAAGAGCTAAGTTAGGCGTGTTAATCATTTAGTAAGCTTGGCGCAAGCATGTACAACACTAAGCTTGCTCCATTACCAATCTACTTACAACGACACCATCCACTCTCTCAGAGAATATACATTTATACATCCGCCTTATAAATTATTCTTGAAATATATTAAAACCTATAAGAATGGCTCGTCGATAAAATTGACCCTAAGAGCTAAGATAGGCGTATTAATCATTTAGTGAGCTTGGTGCAAGCAAGTACAACGCTAAGCTTGCTCCATTACCAATCTAGTTACAACGACATCATCCACTATCTCATGGTGCTGACCTAGTGTCAGCGCCACCTATATCATCACAACACTAGTTGGCCTGGTGCCAGCACCGACTATCCATCATGGTGTTAGCCTAGTACTGGCACCAAACTATCACGACGCTGATTTAGTGTCAGCGCCTACTTCCTACGCAGCACTAGTCTAGTGTTAGCAGCGCCAATTATTCTCCGTGGCCATTGCTAATGATGGCCAGTATCAGCCCGCTCCTCTCTACGCACACTAAATCTTGATTTACGATGACCGATTTTGGGTCATGGTAGAGATTTCGTCACAAGATAATTGTTGGATAACAAGGTAAATCTTTCAAAGAAATACAATTTGAATCATCAAACAATTTTGGATCGTGGTGTAGATCCTGTAGTATGGTTACAGATTGTGTATCACTTTCCAAATTTTGGGTAACGTTCCAGATTTTGGATCACAACTCACAACTAGAGATTCCAAATTATCATACAAATTTTGGATCACTAAATAAATTTGTGTTATAAAGTAGATTTTAAGTCGTAATGTGCGCAAGATGCATTTCATATGACAAGGTGGTTTTTAGGCCATATGATAGATCAGAAGTGAGACTGATTTTGCATTACCGATGTTAGATTTTGGGTCAATTGGAAAAATATTGTTACAAAGAGTTATAATGGGTATAATGGTTGATTCAGGGTGACTGTAGATTTTTTGTCATTCAGTGATGGGACATATCTTGAGTCACATGACAGTTTCACTTCGCCATGGTAGACTGGGTTAATTTTTTTTTTGTTAGTTAAGAAATTTGAAATCACGATGTTCAAATTAGATCTAGGGGCACGATGCAAATTTTTGATTCATGCAACAATTTTTTTGGTCACGTGATTTTGGATCACATGCCATTTTTGCCAACAAGGTAAAGTCTGGTTTGGTTAACACATATTTGGGTCGGGGAGCAGATATTTTGGTTAATGTGGCATATTTTTCATCATTTCGAAATTTTTGAGGAATATAATAGGTTTTGAGTCACTAAACTAATTTGTGTCAGGTGGTAAATTTTGAGTTACCAAGTGGAAATTTAATTAACATGACAAGGTTTAGGTCATGCCAAAAATATACACTCGGTAATTTTTGATCACGCATAGCCACATGAGAAAATCTTGGGTCACAAAGCAAATTTTGAGTCAAATACATGTTTAGGGCTACTTAAAAAAATTAGGTCATATGGTATAATTTGTAGGATGATAGGATTTTAGGTCACGATGTATATTATGAGTCACATGATTTTTTTTTTTTTCAATTGAGGTACAAACTTTGGGCATGAGGGAAGACTTTGAGACATAATGCAGTATATAAGCTACAGGGTAATTTTGGAGACAATGTACGTTTGGGTCACTAAGCAATTTGGGCCACAAAGAAGATTGGGGGAAAATTGATATTTTATGGACCGTTATAAAAATTTCGGGTTACTAAACAAAGTTTGGAATCTTTGGATCACATGGCATACTATGGGCCACGAGTGATTTGAATCGCATTGGTATATTTTTGCTATGTTGATTTTGATTGAAGTGCAGTAGTTTTAGGTTGTTGGGCACTATACAGTTAATTTCGACCGAAATTTCGGATTTCGAGATGAAATGAAGATGAAATCCGAACTTCGGCCAACGATATTTGATCGACATATCGACCGATATGGACCGAAATATCGACCGATACGGCCGATTTTTTATATTTTTTTATTTTTAAAAAATAAAAAAAAAATAAAATTTAAAAAAAAAATCCTTGTTTTAGGATTTTAATTGTTACTTATATTTTTTATGATATTTTAGAATTATATATGGATATGATAATATCTATAATTAATCTAATGATTTCGATTAGAATTGAAATATCCTTGTTTAATTAGCATTTTAGACGATGAACTTTGAATTTGTTCTTGTTTTTCTTATGTTTCCAGTTTGAATTTTTTATGAAATCTATGGATCTATATATTTTAGATGATTACTAGTTTTTCTTTCTAAACTTTGTGAAAAAACGTTTGTTATAACGTGTTAAAATATATTTATAATTATAAAATGTGAACTAGTATTTTTTCATAAAATTATAGGTATAAAATATATGGACCGATATTTCACCGAATACCAGTGTATCGCTCTCGACCGATACGAACCGAAATCCGATATGTAACAACCTTGATTGGGCATACTTTAGGTCACGTGTCTATACTTTAACCATAATTGCATATTGTACGTTTTTTTTTTTGACTAAAAGAAAATTTCATTACTTGAAAAGAGGGCTACAAATGTCTATATTTAATTGGGTAAGGAAAGGAGAAGGATCCCTCTATTTATTTCCCACCCCATCAAGACGAGCATAATTTACGATAGAGTTTGCTATCTTGTTTTCCTCCCTTCAAATAAAGGTAAGTTTACAAAACCGAATTAACTTTAGTAGTCGTCTACAATCTACTAATAAAGCATGGCAGGACCAAGGACTCGAAGTCGTGATACCATTGACGTCGTCGATGAGCGTCTTTGCATCCCCCCCCCCCGAAACAAAATGTTACTCCAGCCTTGCTCTGTAGCCCAAATGAAGGTTTCTCTCATTGCCATAGCTTCCGCCTGATGACTAGACCCTACCCTAGCCACACCCGAGAAGCCTGCTATAAAAGTGCCCTTTGGGGTACGGGCTATTGCTTCATATCCTGCTGCATAGTCAGATATAGAAAAAGAACCATCAAAATTTATAATAACATATTCAGTATCTGTAGAGACCCAATTTGACACAAGTCCATGTTCAGAACTAATGGCCTTGATATTGTGCTGCTTATGTTTCGGCTGGGTTGGAAACGATGGATCGGTTATGGTTGTAGTTGGGACCTGAATGGTGTTGGTGCTGGTATGAGTTGAACCACTTGGTTGGGTTGGGTAATGGGATCTAGCTGCCAAACTTGTTTAGGTTCCCTAATTGTTTCGGTAACTGCTGCTATTGGTTCATGGATTCCAGGGTCGATTGGGTTGTGATGATGGGCATAGGGGACTTGGCGAGTGCCATTACCTGACGAAAGGTGTCTGAGGGTGCTTTGGGATTGATTGTAAATGGGGATGTGGTGATTGCTTTGATTATTGGAAATCATGTTGTTGATATTGATGGGTTGGGTGTGGGGGGAAACAACAGTTTTGGCTATGATGGGTTGGGTTTTGCCTTTTCAAAAATAATGTCACACCTGTGTTTCCAGATTCTCCATAGGATATGGGTTATATAGGCAATCGAAACTTTATTTTTGAAATAAATCATGATGTTATGCTTATGCCAAGATTTTATCCATTCTAAAATGCAATTATAGGACAACATATTGATGTACAAGTTGGGCCAGAGGGTCTGCCAGATTTTCTTAGCCAAGTCATAATGCATAAAGAGATGGGTACTTGTTTCTACATGCTTGTTACAGATTGGGCACAGTTGTTCCGAAACATCCATGTGTTTGAAAATTTTACTTCTGACTTTCAAGGTTTGTTTTACCAATTTCCAGATGAGGAGATTTATTCTGTGAGGGGTTTTGATTAGCCAAATATTTTTCCATACACCAGGTTCCACAGAACTAGATCTTGTGGATGGCATATTTTTTTGGACTAATTTTTTGTATGTTGAGGCTACAGAAAATGACCCATTGGTGGTGAGATTCTAGCCCATTTCATCCCTTCCACCCGGAAGGATAAGAATGGTCGAAATTTCATCAATTTAGATTCTGGAAAAAAGGTTCCTAATGATTAGGAAATTCCAGGAATGGGTTGTTTGATCAATGATCTCACTAACCCAAGTATACCCCGAGTTTCTTTGGCTCTCAGTTACGTCGTCCGAGTTCATACTTTTAAGCCAGTTGTAATCCCATATCCTGACTTGGGTACCATCGCCAATGGACCAGAAATGGTGATCCCGGATGTTACTTATGCCTTTTAGGATGCCTCTCCAAATCCAGGAGTTCCTAGAGTGTTTTTGGATTATCATGGGGCTGGAATTTGGAAAATACCGAGCTTTCAAGACCCTTTCCCAGAGATTGGATTCACTGTGAATTAATCTCCAGGCTAGTTTAGTAAGCATGGCTTCATTAAACCAGGTCAGATTCTTGAAACCTAGGCCTCCTATACTCTTTGGTTGACAAAGGGACTCCCAGGCTTCAATAGAGTGACCCCTACTGTTGTTTTTCCCAGTATTCCAGAAATTCATTTGGATTTTGTCCATGGAGTTTATAGATTTTTTTGGCATATCGAGGCAACCCATTTGGTAATAAGGAAGAGTATTTATGACCGATTGAATCATAGTAGTTCTTCCAGCTTGAGAGAGCATTTTGGATTGCCAACCTTGGAGTCTATTTTCCATACTTTTTAGAATGGATTCAAAGGTTAAGGTTCTAGCTCTTTTGCAGAAAAGGAGGAAACCTAGATATTTCTCCTCTTCCGTCATTTTATGCATATCCAGCCAGACCTCCATTGCTTCCTGAAACCCATCTTCAGTATTCTTACTACATAAAATTCCCGATTTGTTGAAATTGATGCACCGGCCACTTGTTTGGAAAAATTCCTTTAGAATGGAAAAAAGATTTTTTACTTCTATCTGATTTGCCTCGATAAAGATAAGGCAATCATCAGCGAAGAGAAGATGAGAAACCAGGGCCCCCGATATAGAGATTTTCGTTCCACTCAGGAAACACATGTCATTTGGCGCTTTCAATCATTTTGGATAAGGCCTCCATGCATATTATGAAAAGATATGGGGAAAGGAGGTCCCCTTGTCTTATACATCTGGAAGGCTTGAAAAACTTGCAAGGCACTCCATTAAGAATAATGGAGTAGGTGGAAGTTGATATGCATTGATTTATGAGGCTACACCAACTTTCCGAAAAACCCATTTTACGCATAAAAACTAATATGAAAGACTATTCTATCCTATCAAAAGCTTTGCTCATATCCAGTTTTATCCCTAGTCTGCCAGAGGTTCCTTTTTTTCTTTTTATTGCCTCCACCACTTTTTGAGCGATGATAACATTGTCATGGATGTTTCTGGTAGGGATAAAAGCCGATTGGGCCGGGGAAATGATTCTGTCAAGGATATGTTTTAGTCTGTTAGCTAGAATCTTTGAGATGACTTTATAAATGGTGTTACAAAGACTAATGGTCCTGAAATCAGCTGGTGTTTGGGGAATTTTGGTCTTGGGGATGAGGGAGATATAGGTGTTATTGAACTCTTTAAGGATGAAACCAGATTTGAAAAAGGATTTGATAGCTTTAATAACATCCTCACCTACAACTTCCCAATTGTGCTGATCAAAGCCCGCTTGGAAGTCATCCGGACCTGGGGCTTTCCAAGGTTTCATGCTACTAACAACTCTTTTGATTTCATCTGAGGTAGGCACCTCTATGAGGGAAGCATTTTCCTGATGGGTGATGATAGGTTTGAAAAGGTGCAAAATATTTGGATCTATTATGTTATGGCTGGTGGAGCTGATTTCTTCAAAGTGCGAGGTTAGGAGCGATTCGAGATCTTCCCTTTTTTTGATCCACTGATCATTCTTATTTTTTAGACTCACGATGTTGTTTGTTTTTTTCCTATGATTTGTTATAGCATGAAAGAGCTTGGTGTTTCTGTCAGCATCTTTTATGAAGTATTCTCTCGATTTTTGGATCCAAAAGCTTTCTTGGATGTCATACCAGTATTCAAGTTCTTTTTCCAAATTTTTTTGAGTTTCTCTGTCACATTCTCTAGTGCTGTCCCTTAAAGGTAAAAGTTTTTTCCCTATATTTTCAATTTTTTCTTCTATTATGCCGAAAGAGGTTTTTTTCCATTTCTAGAGGGCAAATTTGGTATTTTTTAGCTTTTGGATAAAGATATACGGCTCGGAGCCTTGCGCATTCGAATGCCAGCTCTCAGCTATTTTGGCCTTACACGAATCATCTTTTTGTCAACACTCATAGAACTTAATAAGATTTTAATTTCTTTTGAGTTACCTGGGTTTCTAACACTGTAGGATTATGGTCAGATCCTATACAAGGCAGGCTTTGAATGAAGGAAGTATAGAACTGGGATTCCCATTCGTGGTTAACAAGACCTATGTCTAATCTTTTGAGAATTAAGTTCTCTTTCTCTCTTTTGTTAGACCAGGTAAAATTGGGGCCAATGTGTTTTAATTCAATGAGCCCAGCAGCTTGGATAAAGGTCGGGATGGGATCATAGGGATAATCTGATTCTTCTACTCGATTGCTAGCATCTTCCGAAGAAAGAGTTATGTTGAGATCTCCCAGGATGATCCAGGGATACTCAATGTCTCTGCTCATTTCCAGGATATGTTCCCACTGAGTTTTTTTAGCACCATAATTGATTTCACCATATAGACAGGTTATGTAAGTATCCTCTTCATTGGGACAAGTTTTTATTTTAAGGTTTACCAAATTTCTGACTTTATAAGTTATCGTGACCTCAAGGTTATCTTTCCACATAAGGGCCAGACCGCCGGAGAGACCCAGAGAGGACTGAGCCCACATATTAGGATAACTATAGGGTCTTAAATGGTTTAGAATTTTCTCCTCATTAGTTTTGGTCTCGGATAAAAAGATGATATCCGGGTTAACTTGCCTGATAGTGTTTTTTAGGTGTTGTTTTGTTTTAATTCCTCCTAGACCTTGACAGTTCCAAGAGAGAATTTTCATTTGAAGAGTTTTAGGAGAGAAGGATTGGCCTGTTTTTGGTTTTTTGGTAGACCTTTGACTAACTAGAAACTGTAGGTCAAACTTAAGAAGATTATTCCTATTTTTATTTTCCTGTTGAGAATTTTTAATGGGCCAGCACTTTATAGGCCCATTGTAGTTACTACGGATTTTTAATTTGATGCAAAATTTTTGTTTATTTACACTAAAATAGGGATGAATGCGATCATGCACATGCACTTTCTTGGGAAATTTTTTCGATTGCCCTAATAAGGCCCAAAAACTATACCCCTCTAGGTATCGTTGCCTATGGGGAAAACCACAGTGGATAAAGGGATGGGAGGGGGAACTTGATTTTTGGGTGTAGGTCCAAGTTAGAATGGGTTGGTTTTGAATCTGGGTTGAGGTTAATGGGTTGTACTTGGTTTCCTTGATAATGGTCTAGGTGAAGATGTTCAGATCTTTTGTGAGATGCTTAGGAACTGGCCCCTTATAGACTTCATTGTTGTTTTTGGCTATGAACTTTTGCATAATGAAACTTCTCTTATGATGGTTGATGGGGCTCTCTTGTTGGGTTTGGGCCGCTTCCGGTACTTGGGAGAAGACTACGGTAGAGTTGGGCTTCAACTCCTCCAAAAATTTCTGGCCAGGATCCCGGTTGTGGGGCAGATGTTGCCTGAGATGTCTCTGAGTTTCAATTTTGAAACTGATGCTTCTAATAGAGATCCGAGAGGGACCCAAAATTGTGATTTTGATAACTTCCAACTTGTAATGATTAACTTTATTCTTGGATTGACTATGATAAAGAAGGAGTTTACTACTAAGAATCTCCTGATATCTAAAGCGAAATTTTGATCTTCTGGATGGGAAAAACTGTCTGAGGTGCTTGAGACTATTTCTGAGCCTATGTTGTCTATTGAGTTTAGAATGAATTTTGTCAGAATTTCTAATAGAGATTGCTACAATAATGATGTTGAAATTTTTGATACGAGAATAATCGTAAGACTTTTGGGATTGAAAGGGAATTACCTGCACTGAGTTGTTGCTTGGCTGAATCAGTAAGGTAGTTGCTGCAGAATTTGTCTGTATGAATTTCTTTTCAACATTGATCTCCGGAAGCTTGGGGTCAGAGATGCTGGAGCTTGCTGAATTTGCTGGATTTCTTGGCCTCTTATGTTTTCTGAGCATTGGAAATAGATTCCAGTGAGTTTTGCTCAAATATTTTTTCCCATGAGTAGTTGCTATGTTTTTGCTTTTTCCTGCACTCCCATTAGTATCCTCTTCTTGGTTCAACAGAGCTTGATTTTTGATCACCGATAGTTCCTCCCCCCTTGTTTTCCTTACTAATAATGTCATTGTTTTTCCTTCCTTCTAATCCCCTTGTAATGTAATTAGATCTGTTAGAAGTGATATAGGCATATTTTCTTCTAGTCCTGTTCTTGTGATATAGATAGTATTTTGTGTAATGAGATTTCCATTGGGTAAAGAGGGTATGTGATTGAGATGATGGGTTTTTAAAATTGATTGAACAAGGGGATTTAAGATGATTAAAATTTGGTGATTGGATGGTATAGGTAGGATTGCCTTTGTGAGTTGTTGAGACAGAAACAGACCATAGAGTATGGTCTACATTTGAGTAGGTATCAGAGTGGGAAATGGGTTTTCTTCCCGGCTGCGCAAGGTCAACTTTTGGGTAAATGAAGCCGTTCCCAAAGAGGTAGGTACTCGGACATCTTGTTGCAGTTTTTGGGTTGAAGAGATTAGGTGCTTGAAAGAACTGTTGGGTAAAGCCTTCACATGAAGATAAATTCATACATTTTGACAAATACATGTAGCAAAAGCTACCTTCTTGATTCATCCTGCAACAAAACAATGCAAATAGATTAAGTTAGTTCATCATAATATTGAGAGAGATATTGTTAAATGGTTAGGTGGAAACAGGGCAAAGAAATAGGGAGGAAGAATTAGGGCATTCAATTGAAATTGGGGGAGATTGAATTTAATGTCTCCTGATTTTGACTTTCACCCACTTCGAACAGGAAGCAAACTATCTTAATTGCAGATGAGCAGGACCCATTCCATTGAATTTGAGCAGCAGATGATTTTGACAAATTTCACTAATTTTGGGATTTGAAGCAATTAAAACCCAACGAATACAATTAATCTGAGATTATTACGAAGCTTTTCATTCCCCACGATATTTGTTGTTGTAGATGATTACCTTCCCCCCAGACAGCTATTACAGGAGCTTGATCTACCTTGAAATCATGGTGGAAATTAAGAAATCGGTACTGAAATCGGGTTGGGCGATTTTTCACCCGATTTGCGCTGCTTCTCTTTCCTCTTTCTATGCCTTCGCATATTGTATTTTACAATGTAAATTTTTGAGTCACAAAGTAAATGTTAAGTTATGGTGAGATTTCAGGATTCAAAATTTTTATTTCACTAGGTAAATATTGAGTTACATAACAAATACTAGAAAACACGATAATTTTAGTCAGGAGGCAGATTTTAAGTGACTAAATAAATTTTAGATCATTGCATAGAATAAAACTGGATGACGAGGGCCACAAGGCCAATTCGGGTCGTAAAGTTGTTTTTCGATCGAGTTGGCAAATGTTAGGGAACACAACGAATTTTTGGTCAGAATACGACTTTCGGATGCCTTAACAAATTTTGGGTTATTGTATGACATAAAATTGGATGACAAGACCAACTCAGACCACATGACAGTTATTTTATCGAGTTGGAAATTTTAGATTACCACAGATATTGGTTACGATATATATTTTAGATCATGGAAATATTTCGTTTTAAACTGAAGTACTGAATTTAGGTTATAAGGGTTAATTTTAGGATATAATACGGATTCTAGGTTACGAGACAATCTTCGGGAAACAATGCACATTAGGGTCACTGAACAATTTAGGCCACAAATGTCTGAATCATAATGTAAATTTTGAACCGTTAAACAAGTTTGGATCACATGGCATAATATGGGTCGTGAGATATTCAAATCGTATTGCCATATTTTTGATACGTGGACATTGGTTGAAGTGCAACAATTTTAGGTTATGGAACATATTATGGATCACATGATATATTCTAGTCATAATTGTAAATTTTGGGTTACATTGTAAAGTTTTGAGTAACGAGGAGTATTCGGTGTTTTATACTGCATATTTCGAGTCATAATTTTTTTTTATCACTAGGCTGATAATAAGTATCTTGAAACTTTTTAGGTCAGATGCAGAATTTAGGAAACAGGACAATTTTTAGGTTAGGAGACAGATTTCAGGCGACTTAACGAAATTTGAGTCAATGCATAGCATATAGATGGATGACCTGGACGATTCATGTCACAAACCAACTTTTCCGTCGAGTTGGCAAACTTTGGGTTACTTTAAATACTGGTTATGAGACAAATTCTGCAGATTTTTGGCCAATAAGTCCCATGGTAGGCTTTGGTCACCATATAAACTTTGTGTAACTTGCATGTTTTGTGCCACAACTTCGTATCATTATGCAAAATTCAGTTCAGAAATATTATTGAGCAGATTTGTGGCACATTACAGTTTTCGGATTAGTGTGGAGATTTTGGGCCATATGGTAAATATTTGGTTATACTAAAAATCTTGGGTCGTAGTATAGTTCCGGTCACGTTGGTCGCCAGGTATACTTGGGGGCACAATGATAAGTCTAAGGTAACAATGCAGTTTCGGATCACATGATATATTTTGGGGTTTGTAACGGATTAAATCTATGAATATTCCACTTGATCTCATTTATACTATTTTTTATGGGTAAAAACAATTAAAGGGTAAAAAGGAAAAAATAATCGAGTAGTTTAATACTTGTAAGATCAAATCGCTAAAGCACCAAACATTTATACTTTAGAAGTACTTTTAAGATTCGAGAGATCAATCTGTACAAAATTGGTCTAAATCAAGAAATGATCGTTCCGATTTCGCTTCAGTCACGAAGGAAGGAGAATGGTTGATCTATAGGGATGGAAGCAGAGAAAGTATTGAGACCAATGAAATTGAATGCCAGTGATTGTAAGATGTGTGGAACTGCTATGAAGATGAAAGTGAGTTTTCTGAGAATCTCTAAGATGATAGCTCTATGATCACTCAAGTGCTTATGAGATGAAACTCTCATCCAAGAAAACTCTTGTCCCTTTGTCGATAAGTTGAAGAACCTATTTATAGAAGTGAAAGTTAGCACATTGATCTCGTAAGTTGTGGCAGTTGCAGAGGAGTGAGAGAAAAAAGAAGTGGAAATCGTGTGTTGATAACCAACTCTATCGTGCTAGTGGGACTTGACAGTTGTACGACCATTATTCCAATCACTCTTTCAACTGCCTACACGACTTTTATACTTTCTCGTCGTGGGTATATTGTTACAATGCACGTGTTGAAGGACGCCAGACCAAAACCCTAGTGAGTGCCCCCCCCCCCCCCCTTCATGTCTCGAACATGGTTTGAGTCTATTTCATAGACGTGTATTATTCAGTCAATTGTTGACCTAGCTAGACTATTAGTCTTAGCATATTTAAGAGTTTAGCTTGCTGCTGAGACTAATATATTGTTCAAACTAGCATATTGCTGAGACTAGCAATGATGCTTAAGTTTAATTGATATTTGCATCGATAGTTGAAGCGTATTATTGTCAGCTGAAACATCAATGTACTTATATGGCTTTGAAGTTATGTGAGTGGTAATGTTACGTGAGCGCTAGACTTGTGTAAGCGGTAGGCTCCTGTGAGCGCTAAGCTTATGTTAGCGCTAGACTTGTAAACGCTAGATTCATGTGAATACTAACGTTAGTAATTGTCAAATAATTTTAATTCCGTCTTACTATGAGTGACAAAATAGAGAAATTCAGAGTATTGTTGGTAGCAGGACCAATTGAGAAGTGATAGAGGGACCGACCAAAACTGGTGGTAGAGAGGGACCGACCAAGGTGGTAGCACGGGTTTAGTGAGAGAACGGACTTGGTAGTCGCGACTCCATGCTTCGTCCATCATATAGTCGTTTGTAATATCTTGACATATATTTAGTAATAATATTAGTGCAAGGACTAATTAAAGAGATGAGCAAAATTTTAATAATATTAAAATAATGGTATTTTAATATATATATATATATATATATATATACATATATATGGTTGCAGGACCTTGTTGTATGCAGTTATTATAAGAGCAAAGGAGTTTTAAGAGGATTGGGAAACCCTGAAATAAAATAAATAAATAATAAAATCTAAAAGAAAAGGGAATGCGCACCGGCCAAGGGTGGCCGATCGGCCGGCTGGTTGACACCGGTCCCACAACCCTCATTTTTCTTTATTTTGTTTGTTGTTGGTTCCTCCTCCTGTTTTCTCTTTGAATCTACTTGATCTTCGCGGCTATATGCTATTTGCAGCTATATGCCCTTCGAAGCAACATGTTAGCCTTTTACGTCCAAAATTTTCAGACGTGTTAGTAAAAACGTTGTAGATTTCTCACACGATGTCCGTTTTTGATGATCATCCCCAATTCGGCATCGAGAAATTGTTGGCTACATCCCTTCGCGAAAGGAATTAGGTTTTGATCTCGTTTTGGTTGTTTAACGGAGCAAACAGTAACCGTCGATTTGAAATTCTGACAGTTTTCAGCTTATAGTTCATCCAGGGTTTAAATTATATCTCCTAGACCGTTATTCGGAATGGATGCCCTTTTAGTATGTCGTAGTAGACACGTAGGGGAACATGATGATGTATCAAAGATTGGGTATTAACAAAAATTAGGATTTTGTTGTATTTCGACTAATGTTGGTACTTTTAATGCAATCAACATTGGTAATATGCTATTCAAGCTCAACCAATAACAATTGGATTTTTAGATTTGCATTTGGCATGACGGTGACTTAATAATTACCCAAAGATGGGATGTTTCGACCTAGTGCATCCGTGTACGGCTTGTTATACGTTATGATCAATCAATATTATTCAATTAGAGTTTGAATATTGATGTAAAATCACTCTAAATATTCAACAAGGGAATATAAAGAGGAATTAAGTTGCTCTATACTAGTAGACAATCTATCTAGGAGCATTGACATCCACTTAGGAACGAAAGATGTTCTGGATGTTTATTTTGGATACTAGAAATCATCTGGGGACGAACTACTATCCATATCGATGATATTATGAGGACAATGTTGCTCTATACTAGTGTGCTATACATCTAGGAGCTTCCCGTAGTAAGCACTCGATGTTTTAATTCTCTTGCGGAATGTCAAATATGCTTATTCTATATTTCAATTTTCTCGCAAAATGTAAAATATGCTTATTCGATAATTCAATTCTCTTGCAGAATGTAAAATATAAATTTTATGTTTGTTCGATATTTTAATTCTCTTGCGGAATGTAAAATATGAATTTTTGTTTTTTGTGCTAATTCATTAGCATATACAATATTATTTCCTTGATTCTACTGTTGGGTAGAGATGATTTTACTATTTTATCCTTTGTTAAAAATCCACCATCTACAACTACTACGAGCTTAACCTTCTTATTTCTATTAGATAAGTTTCATGGATAACTACATTGTATCGTGTGGTTATGAGCCAAGAATATTATTTTTTATCAATAAAGTAGAAAAAGTTATATTAAAAATCTAGGAGTACAAAAGTGGAATGTACAAAAGAAGAAAAAAATGTACTAAAGCAAAAATTATTAAAAAGTTAGGTGGTTTGAGATAGATGTCTGCAAAGTTTTTGCAAACCAAATTCCAAGAGTAAATGGTTTAACCATATCAATGATTATATGAGGAGTAGTCTTAACTTTTCCTTTAAAAATACAAGAATTACGAGTTCTCCGTAAGCACCGCATGATAGCCGGTGGAAGAATGTTACTGATCCAGGATTTTTACCAGACGTGAGACATCAAGTTGATGTTCCATTTTCCCCTTCCAGTTTAACGTGCATATATTGGTCTATGCGCTGTAAGTGTTGTAACTGCAACAACAAAATACTGAAAAAATAATGTTAACGTTAAACTGAAATTTATGAATTGAAAGACTGATTTGCAAACACCACACAAAGACTGAGCCACCTGCTCAGCATATTGTCCTTAACACAATAGTCCACGAATACTCCTTAAGAATGAGAGATTGTATATCCCAACTGCGGAGATGTGTCCAGGATATAACTGCCCGTTATAACTTGTATAACCACAATACAAGTTACCCACTCATACGAACCTAGTAGCAAAAGATAAGGAATTAAATAAACACATTGCGCAAAACGAAACAGGAAGAGGGGAAAAGAAGTCAGGATAGGAGTTGCTTCTGGTACAAATTGGAATGGATATTTCGACTTCATTCTATAGGCAAATGGAGAGGGTGAAACAAATGCACAATTAAGTACGGAATTATGTTACTTAATGACAATATGAGAAGTCAAAAACAGTAAGAAATAATATCATCATTCATGAACATAGAACGTTATAAAATAATTTTAGTAAGAAAATAAAATTGCCCCAGGTCACATGCCCTCATATTAAAACAAAAATCAATTTGTCTTAAATTTATTTAGGAAATAAAATTTAAAATTATTTTGACCAAACCATTAGATCTTGGTTGGTATGTGCACAAGCATGTGCACAGGACGAGAAGCTCAGTGCATGTCCATATATAGGAACCTGAAGCGCACAATTCTTGTGTAAAAGACGAGAAGCTAAGTACACATCCATATGCAAGAACTTGTGCGCCCAAAATTGGGTATAATAAAGCCCAAGTATTATTTTCCAACCCACGCATATTGATAATTATTAGATGTATGGTGGTTTTATTCTTTTGTTTCCCCAATGTGGAAATAAAAGCTATCTCTTTCATTCACTCACGAAAATGAGTAAGCATCCATAGAGACCCTTAGGTCCTAAGATCAATCTATACCAAGAAAAAAAAACATTTTTTATTAAAAACTCATTTTCTCTAACAGTCCCCCACATGAATGAAATATCGATAAAACAAAAATCAGAAAGCGAGAATTACCACTATAGGCAAAAGGTGTCCATGAGGTCTTGAAACTTTGCTTAGTGAGAAATTATCGGAACTACTTGATGTCAGTGAACGCGATATCTTGAACTGTCGTTGTTTGATGTAATTCGCGATAACAAACATGCGTGTATCTCTCTAGATGCTGTCAAGTTCGTGCCATTGTGTCCATTTGTCACTGGACATATCCCATTTCTCAAAGTGCTTTAGAGAATCAGCTTCATTATTATAGGAATTCAGATAGGTGAGTTCCATCAAGAGTGTTTACTGCTACACCCCACTTCAATCTTAAAATGAAACTGTAGAACTCATTAAGACTTATTTAAAAACCATCCTCCATATGCAGTCACACTATCATGTCTACACCATAGGGAAGGGACAAAGAATGAAATTTTCTGATAGTGTTTTCTTTATCTCACCATAAATTAGTTATCTCATTCAAAACCTTGATCTTGGGATCTCCAGTCAGCAAAGTTGAGTATCCTTCATGACAAGTTTATTTAATGAGCCCCCCTCAATGCATTACTAACTATCTCCTTGGACAAACCTTTCGTCAAAGGGTCGTGATATTCTCTTTATACCTCACAAAGTCAATTGAAATAACGCCAGTCGAGATTAATTGTTTCAGGGAATTATATCTTCTACGAATGTGTATAGACTTCCTATTATACTTGCTGTTTTTAGCATTAGTTGTTGTAGATTGACTATTACAATGTATAGATCTTAGACATGCGGATTCCTCTCCTTCTTTATCTAACGCAATAAACTCTGATTCCATAGTGGATCGAGCTATACATGTCTGTTTGGAACTCTTCTAAAAGACAGACCCACCTGCTAGAGTAAAAACATACTGAATCGTAGACTTAGACTCATCTGAGTATGATATCCAGTTTGCATCACAAAATCCTTCAACGACGGCAGGATACCTCTCATAATTCAAGCAAATGTCAAAGTGTACTTCAAGTACCTCAACACTCTAATAAGTGCATCCCAATGATCCTTCCCTGGATTACAAGTATACCTACTTAACCTACTCACAACATAAGCAATGTCTGGTCTCGCACAGTTCATCAAATACATCACACTTCATATAACACGTGAGTATCCAAGTTGTGAAACTCCATAACCCTTATTCTTCTTTTTGAATCTACAACAAAGATCATATGGAGTAAGAGAAGGTTTACAATCAAACTAATTATATTTTTTAAACGCAGATTCAACATAATGAGATTGACGAAGACTATATCCATTAGAATTTCTTCTAGTCTCCATTCCTAAGATTACATCAGCGGGGTCTAAGTCTTTCATGTTAAAGTTATCATTTAGAATATTCTTAATGGAATTAATTAAATCCATGTTTGTACCAAGTATAAGCATATCATCAACATACAAGCATACAATCACACATGCATCATTCACAAGTTTAGTATAAATACACTTGTCAGATTCATTGATTTTAAAACCACTAGAAATCATTACATGATCAATTTTTTCATGCCACTGTTTAGGTGCTTGTTTCAAACCATACAAAGATTTTTTCAGTTTACAAACTTTGTTTTCACAACCTTTCACTAGAAATCCCTCAGGTTGGTCCATGTAAATTTCTTCATCCAATTCACCATTTAGAAAAGTTGTCTTTACATCCATTTGATGTATCTCTAAGTTATGAATAACAGGTATAACAACTAACATCCTAATGGAAGTAATTCTCGTAAAAGTTGAGTAGATATCAAAGAAATCTACACCTTCTTTCTGTTTATAGCCTTTAACTATTAACCTAGCTTTGTATATTTCCACAGTTCTATCTATCTTACTTTCCTTTTGAAGACCCATTTACAACCCTATGGGATTACACCCTAGAGGTAAATCATCAATCTCTAACGTACCGTTATGTATGATGGAATTCATTTCATTAATGAAAAATTCTTTCCACCATGGAGCTTTAGAAGAAATCATGGATTCTCTATAAGTCTGTGGATCAGACTCATCTCGGTAAGTTATGAAGTCAGAGCCATAATATTTTTCAGTTTAAACCCTTTTACTTCTCTTAAGCTCAAATTCTATTTCATCTTCCTCTAAAGGTAATGTCTGACTGGTCGAAGGGACATCTAGGAGATCAACACATATCATACGAGAATCAGTTTTCGATGAATACAACATCCTAGATTCATAATATCAATCATACCAATTTTAGAAATTTCAGAACTTACAACCATAAATTTGTATGCAGTAGTATGCTCAGGGTACCTATGAAGACACACTCAACCGCTTAAGATCCTATCTTTGTACTCTTAGAAAAAGGAATGGCAACCTTATCCAAACACACCCACACTTTGAAGTATGCAAAAGAATATTTTCTGCCTTTTCATAATTCATATGAAGTTTAATTTGATCCTTAAAAGGATACTCTACTCAGGATATAACAAGCTGAGAGGACGACCTCCTCCCACAAGTTCGCTGGTAATACTAAACTAATCAACATGGCGTCCATCATCTCCTTAAGGGTTCGGTTTTTCTGTTCAGCCGCACCATTAGATTGTGGTGAATAAGGAGGGGTGGTCTCATGAATAATGTCATTTTGCGTACAAAATTCTCCTGTAGGAATTTCACACTCACCACCACGGTCATACCTAACTCTTTTAGTGGTAACATCTAATTGGTTTTCAACTTCAAGTTTATACATCTTAAAGGCTTCTAAGGCATCATCCTTACCCTTAAGTAAATATATGTGACACTACCTCGTACAATCATATATAAAAGTGACAAACCATTTCTTACCACCTCTAGTTTGAGTTGATTTCATGTCAACTAGATTTTAATGAGTTAATTTTAAGGGTTTAGAACTTCTCTGAACATTTTTGCTAAAAGGTTTTCTAGCATGTTTTGATTCTATACATATTTCACATTTATGTTCATTATCCAAACTAAATTTGGGTATGCAACCTTCGTTATCTAGTTTATTCACTGACTTATAGTTTACATGTCCAATTCAACCATGCCAAACATTTAATGATACACAAACATAAGCACAAGAATCAAATGTGAGAGTTTTTCCAGAAGTGAGCTTCTTATAACCCTTACCCACACAAACATTTTATGTCATCAGAGGTGACATAAACTTTATAGAGACCCTCAGTCTTATAACCCTTACCCACATAATCCTTATCCTTAGTGATAACAACTTTGTCAGATTCAATTATAATTTTGAAACCATTATCACCTAAAACACCACAAGATTTTTTTTTTCTTCAGATTTCCGGAACATTAAGAACTTCATAAATTATGAGAGTTTTTCCAGAAGGGAGCTTCAGGCCAACTTTTCCTTTTCCTGCAACCTATGATGCAGATGAGTTACCCATGTAGAGTTTCTCGCCTTCCTCTACCTTCTGATAGGAGGTGAACATATCTTTGTTTCCACAGACATGCTTGGTAGCCCCAGAGTCTACCCACCATTCTTTCACATTGGTTACTGAATTTACTTCAGACACCGTACCAGAAAACTTGTTCTTGTTGTTCTCAACCAAATTAGCATTATTTTTCTTCTTATTAAGGTCCTTACGTTTTCTATAGTGAATTGCCATATGACAAGGAATTCCACAAACATAACAAGCACCCTTAATCTTACCAATGCTAAATTTAGGTTTATGAAAATACCTTTCGTTTGAGGACCATGCTTAAGGTTGTGTTTGCTGCTCTCACCTTTTATAGTATTGGAAGATTTGTTTCAATTACATGATCCTTGTTGGACATGTCCCTTGCATAAGATACATTCTTGTCCATGGAGCACATCAATTCTTCCACTTGAATCTTCTTACCCAATTTAACCATATTGACTTCACCAGTTTCATGTCTCAATCTTTGTTTTTATTCTGAGCAAGAAGATGGTAATTTCTCAATCACAACAGACACTTGAAAAGTTTCATCAATCACCATGCCTTCAGCAAGAATTTCATTGATAATACGTTGAATTTCAAGGAATTGATCAACCACAGATTTGTCATTCGACATTTTATATTCCAAGAACCTAGCTACCAAGAATTTCTTACTTCCAACAATTTCAGCTTGGTATTTTTCCTCTAAAGCAGCTCATAATTCATATGCAGTAAAATTCTCTTTTGCATTTTAAAAGCCAACAATGCATCCTCTAAATAATTCAGAATATGGTTTTTAGCCATATAATTCTGCCTAACCCAACTGTCCAAATCCTTTTAATTTCCAGCATCATTCAAACCCGCATCAAATGGTTTCAGTAAAAGTTCATCTAGTATATGAAAACTCAGAGAAAACATTTTTGATTGCCATTTTTTGAAATCCTTCCTATTGAAATTTTCTGGTCTGGCAACATCATTTTTCTCCATTGTTACGAAAGTGTAGTATTGTGTTAGGATTGTTGTGACTGCAACAACAAAATACTAAAAAAATAATGTTAACGTTAAACTGAAATATCTGAATTGAAAAACTGATTTGCAAACACCACATAAGGACAGAGCCACCTGCTCAGTAAATTGTCATTAACATAATAGTCAGCGGGTACTCCTCAAGAATGAGATATGGTATACCACAACCGCAGAGATTTGTCCAAGATAGAACTGCCCGTTATAACTTGTATAGCCATAATACAAGTTACGCACTCATACGAACTCAACAACAAAAGATAAGGAATGCAATAAACACAATGCGCAAAACAAAATAGGAAAAGGGGGAAAGAAGTCAGGATAGTAGCAACTTCTGGTACAAATTGGAATGGAGATTTTGACTTCATTTTATAGGAAAATGGAGAAGGTGAAATAAATGCACAATTAAGTGTGAAATTATGTTGCATAATGACGACATAAGAAAGTCAAAAACTGTAAGAAATAATGTCGTCATTCATGCACATCGAACGTTATAAAATAATTTTGGTAAGAAAATAAAATCACCCTAAGTCACACGCTCTCACATTAAAACGGAAATCAATTTGTCTTAAATTTATTTAGGAAATAAAGTTCAAAATTAGTTTGACCAAAACATTAGATCTTGGTTGGCATGTGTACAAGCTTGTGCACAAAATGAGCAGTTCAGTGCAGCTACAATCCATCTTTGTCTAACAATCCAAGGAGTGGACTTATTTTTGAAAGCAAGAACAATACTCGCTGAATCAGAAAGTACGTCCATATGCAGGAACCTAAAGCGCACAATTCTTCTGCAAAAGACGAGAAACTAAGTGTACGTCCATATGGAGGAACCTTGTAAGTATAGCTCTTTTGCGCACAAACTTAGGTATAAGAAAACCCAAGTATGATAACTAAGGTTATTAGATATGTGGTGGTGTCCACCTTTATTTTTCCCCAATATAGAACTAAAGGCTATCTCTTTTATTCACTCATGAAAATGAGTAAGCATCCATAGAGACTCTTAGGTCCTAAGATCAATCCAAAAACCAAAAGACATTTATTATTAAAAACTCATTTTCTCCGATAATAAGTTGTTACGGAATATATTTTATAATGTACATTGTGAGCAGTAACACACCCTCATTTATACATTACTGCTCTTTATGGCACAAGGAATCAATACCATCTCTTTGTGTTATCATCAAGTTCTCGTACGACCAATCTTAGAACATTGTTATTTGATTCTTTTCCCAGCGAAATTAATTTAACCCTCACAATGTCAGACTTAGGAAGTGGAAATTGAGTGCGCAACCACTGTAAAAACCCACGTAAAGAACCCTCACAAATCACAATATAGAAAATGGAAGTACTTACAACGGCTAGTCTTCTTTCACAATATGGTATGACTTTATATGATCGATGAAGTCCAGGATTACAGATTGCGAACAAGAGTTTATAGTTACTCCTCTCACAATATCAAATAGTATGCTCTATATGAGCTCATTATCTGCCTGTGAGGGTATTAAATCCCCGACACCACGTGTTCAAATACTATGGAAAGAATATCAGATTATAATGGAACGAGAAACACTGAAGCAAAACTCATTAGATAAGTACTGAAACAAACACCTTTGTTGCATGACAGACACGCAAGTTGCAGGAAAGCATGATACACTGTACGAAATAGACACCTTCGTTGCATGACAGACGCGTAAGTTGCGGAAAAGCATGACACAATGTATAGAATTAACAAACATCGATGCATGATAGACACGTCTCAGTTGTGCAGGTTGCGGAACAGAAGAAGCTAAAACATGACAAGACACTTTCAATGGCCACGTGTCGGACATGCCAAATTCTGAAAATAATAATCTCACTTTCAATGGCCACATGTCGTACATGCCATAATTCTAATAATAATAATAAGACTGCAGCATTCATCAAAATCCAAAAAGCACTAACTTGAATACAAATCCGCAGAAGAGGTGCGGGTCACCAAGCGAGAAACTAAAGGAAATAAGAAATACGCATGTCAAGTCTTACGGGAAATACAAATAAGAATGCGGGATAAGTTTCGTTCCAAAGTCTGGATAAGAACTAATAGGTGGAAAGAAATAAGAGGGGGACCCATGATATTTACTGTAAATATCAATCTCCAAGTCAGAAAGAGGGAGAAAATTTCTGGAGAAGGAAAAGGATCAGAAGAAAAAATTTAGGTATGGGAGTTGTGTCAATTAAATATATTCGTAGTTCATTTTTTGATAAATTTTACTTTCTGCATATAGCATTTTTTATCTTTTTATAACATACAATCATCAATAAAAACATCCAAATATTTTATTACCCGTGGATGTAGACACTCCGTTGTCAAACCACGTTAAAATTTGCTTGTATTAATTTCTTATGTTTAACCTATATCATTTTATTTCTCTTGGTTTACTGGTTTATCACATGATTCATGTGGTTGTGTTGCCAAGATAGATTTTTGGTAGTCACAATTTGGCGCTAGAAACAGGGAGAGGTAAAAGAATTTATTCTACCTGTCCAAATCTTCATCTTTAAAATTTTGAATTTGTTATCCTAGAAAACCCCTTTCCTACATCTCTAATCAGGGGTTCTTTTCTCTTCAATTGATATTTCAAAATTTTGCATATAGTTTCTCTCCGAACTTTCAATTGATGTCTATTTCGATTTAACTGTTATGTTCATACACAACACCTTTTTAATTGTTACCTCTCTTTTAAATTAATACTTTGATTATTTCGGATGTTTTCTTAACCATGTGTTTGAAAGACTTTGCTCATAAATTTCCTCCAAAGTACTATGTTTTTAACAATTTTGTAAAAAGAATTTGGTTTGAAATCGGGGAATTTTTGTGTCTGTAATTCAACCATATTTAGCTGCATATGATGTTGTGTCAATTGATTGTATAAAATTAAGAATGTTTTACAGCTGCTTAGTTATGATTCTTGTCAAAACAAGAAAAATGAGTTTTGAACTGAACTTCTAAACTTGCTTTCAACTTGTTTGCAAAAAATGATATTATGAACCTTTGAAACCTGATTTAAATTGGAAATTTGTCTAACTTTTATGTGATATATCAAATTTTAATTAAATCTAGATTTTTTCTATCAATCAAATTGTTTCATATATATATTGCGGATGTTAGAATTTTATGAAGCACTTATCTCATTATCTGAACTTTTATTAGAACATCAACAAAGAAATTTCTACAACAACACTAGATTGAGCAAAGAAGTCATTATAATATCCCAATAAAAATTAAATAAATTGAGACAGCTGCAAACAAAACCTTACAAGAACAAGAAGTCGATGTAAGAAATTTGGGTAATCAAACAATGGGGACTGGAAGAAAAACTCTTCATCAACCAGAAAGAGAAATCGTAGAAGAGTCCCAAGGACCGCAACCCTTGGATCGGACAATACAAAATAGAAACAAAGATACTGAAATTGCGAATACTATTCTGTTATAAATAAACGAAACAAGGAATCAATACAAGAGGAAAATGGAGTAGAGCAATTACAGAGACTGCAAGATGAAATGATAGAACCAAACATCCTAATTAACCAATCAATTGATTAAAACCGAACAATGCAACAACCACATGTAAAAGCACCACAAAACATGATTGATCTCATCAATCAATTGTTCGAAGAATTGAATGAAATGCGTAAGTCTCAAAAGACTTATGCAGAAACAATTGCTCTTCTAACGCAAGAAAATCAAATGCTCAGGCATAAAGCCCGACAGGATGCGTAAGCATTTGTTACAAGGTTACAGGGGCATGAAGTAAGTTCAAAAAGATATGCAGAAAGCAAAATAAGGATCAATAAAGATCAAAGGGTGATGATAGTTGAACCGGCAGATGATACATATGTTCATCCAAAACAAAACAAGTCTAATCAGCGGTATGAGCCCGATAAACCAGATTTTGATGACTTAGAACCGCAGAACAACAGGTGGAACAAATATTTCGAGGATTTGGAAGAAATGAGAGAGGCCATAAAGACCTTGCAATACAAACAAGAGGGAGGACGTCTTGAGGAAGTATTAAAAGAGGCCAGTAGAACGCCATTGGCACCGCACCTTGCGCTTGCATCCATCCCGCACAAATGCACTCTCCCCATCTTTGAATGTTACGATGGAACAAAGGATCCCGCAGCTCATTTAAAATATTATAACCGCAATATGACCCGCTGGGATCAAAACGATGTTATCATGTGCCGATATTTTCCCTCTAGTTTGAAAGGATCTGCATTAACATGGTACGAAAATCTACCAGAAGGAACAATACATTCATATACACAATTGACCCGAAAATTCTTGGAGACGTACATGTACAACAAACCCGCAAATGCTGGAATGGATTATTTGCCCTTGCGTCTTGGAAAGATGAAACTATCCGAGATTACACAGATCGATCGAAGGTAATTTGTCAAGCAATAGGTAATGTTAGTCCATAAATCTCTATTAATTGTTACAAATGGGGAATATCAAGCCGCACGAGCCCGCTTTTCGTAGATATTCATGGAGAGGGTCCAAAAACTGAAGGGGATCTAAGGGTAATTATCGAGAAATATGCAAGGTTACAAGATATACAAAAACAGAATCCAAGAGCAGTTTCTCAACATCAGAGAGTTGCAAACAGAAAAAATTTTGTGGAACCGGCAACAAGTTCTGGAAAGCGAGTTGCGAGTGAAAATCCATATTTATGAATCTAAGCGAGGCAGAGCGGATGAAGAAAGAAAGATCAACCAGCAATCTGAGGATCGAGCTTTTACTAAGCTCAACACCCTGTATTCACAAATTTTAAATATAATTAGAAACATGCAAGATTTTGAATGGCCATGGTCGAAGGGAAGGCAACCACCACACACAGAAAGTTCTAAAGATTATTGTGGATATCATTGTTTTTATGGTCATCCCACAAACAGATGCAGAAATTTAAAATTGCAAGTCCATAAGCTAATTGATGCGAGAGAACTGAAGGAATTCCTTTATTTACCCGATCCTCCACCAAGGCTGAACACAGGGAAGACTATAAATATTCCGGAAAATAACCGAACCATCAACACGATTTCCTACACAGAGTCAAATCAATTATCTATGAACGCAGCAATTGATAAGAAGTTGTGTAAAAGAATTGAAAATCATGAAGTTTTTAAAGTTGCAGGAAGAATGACATAAACGTGGGAGGAATGGATGGCTTCCCCATTAACTTTTTCAGCGGGTGAAGTTGATCAAGAAATTGAGACATACAATGATCCGCTGGTTCTCACTTTACCAATGTCTAATGTGAAGAAGATCCTCATGGATGGGGGAAGTTCACTTAATATGTTATTTTATAACACATTTCAAAAAATAGGACTTAAGGACGATCAACTCACACCTTCTTGTTTCACTATTTATGGATTTAATAGGATAACATCAAAGCCAAAAGGAGAGATTTTACTTGAAGTCATGGCGGGTCCAATAAGCATTTTAACCAAATTCAGTGTAGTAGAGGCATCGTCCCCATATAATTCAATCATTGGCAGACATTGGGTTCACCAATTGAAAGGAGTAACCACAACTTATCATCAATATTTGCGATTCCCAACACCACAAGGAGAAATGGAAATAAAGGGGGGTCAAAATGTTGCAAGATCTTGCATCCTCACAGAGACACACATGAATGAGGAACGAATTCAACAACTGTAAGAGAGAATGAAAGAACGAAAAATCAAAGCAAAAGAAGAGGCAATAAATCAACATCTGATTGAGACTGCGGGTAGAGGATCGGTGAATGAAACAAATAAAAACACTCCATCGGAAGGGAGCATACCAAAAACTAAGGAAAGGGGCAGTATTCCAGAATAACAATCAAAGGAAGCTCCCACATTTTTAGGAGTTCCCAAATCCACTTTTTCAGCAGTTGAAGAAACCAAGAATGTCAATATAGGAACAGAAGAATCCCCGAGAATAATCAAGATTGGAACACTAATGGAATCAGAAAGGGAACATGATTTGGTTATTCTACTTAGAGATTATGTAGATATTTTTTCATGGAAAATGGAGGATATGCCAGGCATTGATCCAAGTATTGTTCGTCATGAATTACATATACGTCCAGGCACTATACCATTTCGGCAGCGTATACGCAAAGTGTCGCCCGAGTATCATTTATCAATTGAAAAGGAACTAAAGAAACTCATGGATGCGGGATTTATTCGAGAGGTGTGATACCCAACCTGGATATCCAACATGGTAATTGTACCAAAGAAAAATGGAGGAGTAAGGATTTTTATATACTTCACCAATTTGAACAAGGCATGCCCTAAAGATAGTTATCCTCTTCCTAGCATTGATTAATTAGTAGATGCAGTTGAAGGACATGAGGCTTTATCTTTCATGGATGGACATTCAGGGTATAATCAAATTGCTTTAGCTGAAGAAAATTAAGAACATACTGCATTTTTTACTCCGCATGGTTTGTATTGCTATACTAGAATGTCATTTGGACTAACGAATGCGGGAACAACCTATCAGCGACTGGTAGATGCAATCTTTAAACCATGGATATGCCACACCTTGGAAGTCCATGTAGATGATATGCTAATAAAAAGTAAACTTTCAAAGGATCATTTACAAGATGAAGCTCTACGCAAATATAAAATGAAAGTTAATCCGGATAAATGCATTTTTGGAGTTACATCTGGAAAGTTCTTGGGTTACTTGGTCACAAAAAAGGGGATTGAAGTTGATCCAGCAAAAATACAAGCAATTTTTAATATGCCATCTCCAAAGAATGTAAAGGAAGTACAAAAATTAAATGGATGTTTAGCTGCACTTAACAGATTCATTGCCAGATCATCAGACAAATGTAAACCATTTTTTGACACACTGAAAAGAAAAGCAAATTTGTATAGAATAAAAATTGTGAGCAAGCCTTTCAAAAAATCAAAGCTTATCTCACCACACTACCTGCATTACAAAAACCGAAGCCTGAAGAGGTACTGGCCTTGTACATAGCTGCAACAGAAGATGTTGTAAGTGCGGTATTGGTACGAACAAATGAGAAAGTACATAAACCAGTGTATTATATTAGTAAAACTCTTAATCTTGCAGAAAGGAATTACACCAAAATTGAACAATTGATATTAGCACTAGTTTTTGGCACACAAAAATTGCGCACATATTTTGTAACACATTATCGGTTACCAAGTAAAGTTCTGTTAGAATTTGTACTAAAGAATGCGGGAAAGGTAGGGAGAATACCGAAATGGAATGCACATTTGGAGAAATTTCATATCATATTTGAAATACAAACTGTACAAAAATCACAAGTCTTGACAGATTTCCTTGCGGTTTTACCACTGGATGACGACTTTGAAATCCAAGGTTTGCCGGGGATAGAAGACGATGATTCTCAAGATATTCTGAGTTTTGTTAACTCCCGCAGATGGGAAGTATTTGTTGATGGGGCACGAAATAAAGAAGGAGCGGGAATCGGAATTGTGATAATATAGTAGAATATGAGGCTGTAGTTCATGCCCTTTAGCTAATCATCGAGTTGGGAATAAGTGATGTACGACTTACAAGTGATTCACAATTGAGAATTCGACAGGTTGAGTTGAAATATCAAGCGCTTGATGAAGACTTGATAGAATACAAGAATCTTGTTCAAAAATTGGCATCTCAAATTCCAAATATAATTTTTCGACATTTATCCAGAGAAAAAAATCGCCATGCTGATGTATTAGCATTCATTTCTTCAATGATAAAAGATCAAAACATATCGGTAGTCAAAATTGGGCGAATCTATGAGCCATCAATTAAGATATGGGCAGTCGAAAACATAGAAGAGGAAGTAGATGAAGATATTGAAGATGCAGCCATTAAAGATGATGCAAACTTTTCACAGAAACCAGAAAATGAATCATCTGAAGAAGATTGGAGGCTCCCGATATATCAGTACTTACGAAGTGGGATATTGCCTGCAGACACTAAGGATGGCAGAAAAGTGCAATCAAAATCTGCAAATTATCAATTGCGGGATAAAATTTTGTACCACAGGTCTTTTTGGGGGCCGTTACTTCGGTGTTTGTCATAAAAAGAAGGACAACGTGTTCTCACAGATATTCATTATGGAGATGTGGGAAATCATAGTGGAAGACGATCACTCGCGCTGAAAGCAAAGACGCAAGGGTATTACTGGACATTTATGCACAAAGATGCGGACAATCTGGTAAGAAGGTGCGAAGAATGTCAACGCTTTGCAAAAAAAATTAAAGCTCTCCCGTTACGGAACTCAATTCTGTACTCATCCCATGGCCGTTTGCAAAATGGGGAGTAGATATCGTTGGGCCCTTAGTGGAAGGCACACAAAAAAGAAAATACTTGATCGTAGCAACTGATTATTTCACTAAATGGGTTGAAGCCAAAGCTCTTGCTCGCATTAGAGATACAGATGTTTTTAAGTTTTTATTTGAAGATATAATTTGCATATTCGGAATCCCGGTAGTTATAGTCTCGGACAATGGACAACAACTACAAGGAAAAAATATTGATATGCTTTTCGAAGCATTTAATATCTAAAAGAACAAGTCCACTCCAACTTTATCCCCAAAGTAACGGACAAGCTGAAGCTACAAATAAAACTATTGCCATGAATCTAAAAAAGACTCTAGATGGACATCATAAACGATGGTGCGAACAACTCCATAACACTTTATGGGCATATCGCACGACGAGAAGAGAAACCACTAGGAATCACCATTTCTTCTCACTTATGGAGCGGAAGCAGTTATTCCAATAGAAATTATTTTACCCACAACAAGGACAGTAGCGTGGGAAAAGAATTTAAACACATATCTAATGCTTGAGAAGTTGGACGACTTAGAAGAAAGACGAGAGGTTACGCTCCAAAAAATGGAGAATTATCATAGAAGGTTGGCAAGAGAGTATAATAAGAAAGTAAAATTGCGGAACTTTGTTGAAGGGCAGTATGTTCTGCGACAAATTCTAGAATACCAAAGAGATAAAAAATCGAAAAAATTTGCACCCACACGGGGAGGACCATATGTCTTACAAGATATTGCGGGACAGGGCTCGTACTATTTGCGGAATATGAATGGAGAAGTCTTATGGCATCCTTGGAACGCACAATATCTCAAACCATATTATCCATAACAAATAAAGCAATCATACAATAATTTGGCTTCATACAGGGTAAAGCATGACAAATGTAATCTCTCTAGAAAATCCATATAAATGTCTATGAGTGTATGACTATTGGATCTTTCATGAGCAAGAAATGCCTAACACGACATTAATTATTGTATCGGTACTATTCATCTCAGGAAGTACTCATTAGGGACCGATCATTAATTTTCTCCTGGCCAGAGAGAAATTAGTCATGTGACTGTACCCTCAAAGGTAACCCAAGGTACAATATACGCCTTGTGGTTTCTCAATTCACACACTCATAACGCAAACTGATTATATATATATATAGTCGTTAATTGTATTGCAGGTACAATAATATGAGACAAAAAGAAAGCTTGCCAATACAATTCAGAAGAAGGAAAATATTAAGGAACGGGAGGATCTGCACTAGGAAAAGGGTGTTTAGGGATTTCCTTGCGGCTATAAACTTTGGTGAATCCATCAGCTTTAACCATATCTAAAGTGTTGTTGATCGCTTTTGTAACTCCAACACGAGCTTCAATTTTTAACCAAGAAATTTTAGCTCTTGCGGTTTCAAGCTCCTGCTTTCACTTATTCACCTCGGCCACAGACTTTTGGACACGCTCCTCCCAATAAGATTTTCTCCCTTGCTCTGAAGCCAAGTCACGAGTCAAGCTCTCAACTTTCAAGGTTTTCAACTTCCATTTGTCCTCCGCTTCTTTAGTCTTAGAGGATAGAAGCTCAAGTTGACATTGTGCCTCATTGGCCTTAATAGTAACAAGCTTCAGTTGTCATTTGACTTCCTCCAACTTAGCATTGGCAGTATCAAGCTCCCCTTCAGCCCTATCAGCTCTTGAGGCCGCATCTTTGAATTTTTCCTAAAAACCTGCAACGTAAATAATAGATTAATCAATACGGAAATGATATTCAAATTTAAATATGCAATAAAATAAGATACCTCTTGTGAGGGATTCAAACTCTTCTAATTCGTGAACTATTGTATCTTTAGAATCATCGAGGAAGTCATATTCTTTTGAAAGTTTATGATAATTGTCGGTAAGATGCTGAAGATCTTGACGATATTGATCTAACTCTGCTTGTTTCAATGAATTATTGTCCCGCAACCGATTTGATTTGTTTGTATTCCTTTCCATATCTTCATGTAAGCGGAAAATATCGCTTTCACGAAGAAGAATTATATCAGATAAGCTGCGAATTATAGCCTGAGCTTCTGCAAGTGCATTCCCTTAAACATGAGCATCTGAAGCTGAATTATCTATGTCTTTAATAAGTTGCGCCATATAAGAAGAAAGCTGTGAATTTATGAAGTGACGCGGAATGAGAAAATCCCGCAAGGATATTCTTGCGTTCCACACAAAGCTTGCGATTTTCTTCTTCCAATTTCTATGATTGTGCCCGCGCTTCAAGAACACAACCTTTAGTCCATATGAGAGTGGCATCATATTCTTCCTTCTTGCGTATATAATCTACATGTAAAAGTCGGTGCTTCAATTCTAGATATTCATACTTTGATTTGGCTTGACTCATCATATCAACCAAGTTATTGAATCTTTCCTTGATCTCCACATTTTCTTTATTGATTTTTAATACATGTTCTGTCAGACGCTTATCTCTACGTTGCAGTCTATTCACGAGGTCTGAATCCCCCTCTGATCCCATAAAGTAATTCAGAAATATGCAAATAAAGTAAAAAAATGACATGAGAGAAAAAGCGTTAAACCTTGATTCTGGAGATCTAATAACTTCTGACGAAGGTATCATTTTCCCGCTTCAAGTCCGCAACATCTTCTTCTGATCTGATTAATTTCTCCTCTACTTTCCTAAACTGAGTCTCCATCTTTATGAATCGTCCTTTGAAAAATTTATAAGCCACATATGCGGCGTTCTGACCCCGAGAAAGCTGCAATTTTCGAAATTAAAGCTATAAGTAAAGATGAAAATAAAATGAAATTTAAGGTCATTAAAATAATAAAAATACCTGTAAGATAGCTTGTTGCGGGAAAGAATATGCTCCACCATCCGCTAGAACAATCGTCTCCGTAAGAGAGGAATGAAGGTTCATGTCAAAAGAAGGGCAGACGGGATGGCCTTGGTCCTTTAACCAAGCTTCTTTCACTACTTCATACGGAGCAGACCGCATGCATTCCCGCAGATTAGCAACCGGATAGGTATCTGTTTCCACTGGCTGAAAGTCGCATGGGACAGATAGCAACTCTTTAGACATGAACCAGCGAAAGGCATCCTCTTCCTTATCCATAAAATTCTCATCTTCCTCTCTTCCTTTACCCTTATCACTGTACTGGATTTCTTTATTCATATGAACTGCATCAATGACAGTTGTGCTCTTGCCATTACCTTCGGTAGAAGCAGCTTCCACCGCAGCATTTGTCGTCTCACCCTGAATTTTGGGATACTCCTTATCAGATAGACCATCTTCACTCGCAGAAGGCACGGTAAGATCATCTTCAAACAAAGGGGAAAACTGGGAGGTGAGGTAGGAGAACTCAGGATCTGCGACCTGGTTCGAACAACTTTCCGCAACACCTGTAGTTTCCACCGCAGCATTAACCAGCTCTGTGGGCTCAAAATTCACAGGAGATAATTTTCAACATTCTGCTCCGAATGTCAGCTGAAGCTGGACATTCTGTTCTTCCTTACTTTTTTCAGGTTCAACAGAACTAATATTCTCAATTCTCAACTTTGGTTGACAACGGGGTGAATCACGGATTTCTCCTTCCTCCCTATCACTGGAAATACGGGGTGCAACTTTAACTTTTTTCTAACCCTGTCAATGTACCGCATAAAATCATTAAATAAGATTCATATGAATCATGCAAATTCATTTGGATAAATCAATACATTTTCTATTGAAGCTGCGGCTTTGCGCTTATTACCCGAATCACCTTTCGAACTCCCTTCAGCTTGCGGACTTGAAAAAAAGAAACAATTATATAATGCTTAAGGCGTGAAGTAGAAGAATAGAGTAAGAATTTTACACACCACATCGTCATACGGGAAAAATAAACCGTCGAAGTTTAACTGCCAAGGGCAGTCAGAATGAAGGCGTGATGTAAGGTTGCGGACCACACTGTTTTGAAAAATCTATAAATCCATGGTCCCTCAATTATCAGAGGAGTGCGGTACCACCTGAAATCATGATCAATACGGATCTTCTCCCGTAAAGGAGCCTGCGTCCCAGGAATGACATTCAGCTTAGAGTTATCAATTTCCCAGAGTTGAAGAAATCCTTTGCCACCTTTACGACCTGGTCCGACGCTTCCACTTCTTGTAATTCTTTACAGCAATAGCGTCAGCATATGTAGCATGAAAATTATTCACAGTATAATGCTTACGTTCCGCAGGATTGGGAACGTAGCATGTGAAATTTGTTTCTCCCATACTACGTTTACTGTACTCATTCAGCACACGCCACCAATTCCCGTTGTATTGGGCAATAGACCGGACCAAACCATGATTGGATTTATTTCGGCTCGCAAGAACCTCATACTGGAAAGAATCCCCACTCTTGTACAAAGGAAGCTTCAAGCCAGCGTGCAGCGCTCCCGCAGTTATTAATAGTCTGTTGGCGTTATACTGAAATTTCTTCAACATATCAGGAGTAATCTCATCTCCTTCATCAGGATCGCAAAGGGAAACTTTAAATTGTTAGAGTTGATGTTTATCTTTAAATTCTTCAACATCCATTGACCTAAAACTCAAATTCTCGTTTAAACGTTTACTCTTAGAAGTTGGTTTATTGGCCGCAATAGCTACATCATCGGTTCCTACCAAATCAGAAGATTGAACTTCTGAAGTACCAGATTGATCCCCCACTTTCTTTTTTCTCGCAAAGTAGCAAGATGATTTCTTTTCTACAAGATGATCACCATGTTGAGAGGCACCTACAATAACATTACTATCATCTTTTCCAGGCATGATGAATTTTACCTACATATGAGAGAACAAGAAAAGATAGATTCACCATGATGAAAAGCAAGGACAAAACAGAAACCCTTCAAAACAGAAGAAAACCATAAAATATTCAGTCAAGAAGATTGATAGATAAACAGATACATTAAAGAATAAGTTAGGAGTGTTACATGTAACAAAGTGAAGAACATAAATCAAATCAGATAACTGGATGAAAATAAGACCTGATCTCGATGAAAGAAATCCTTAATCACGATTTAATCAGCACAAATTGAATTAATCAAATCACGAGGAATCACTGAAAAGTTCAGTTTCAGAAGAATGAAAAAGAATATAAACTTTAAGAAGAAAAAGACAAAGAAGACGAAGAATAAGATGAGAGATGTGACAAGATTTGCATTAAATATGAAAGGATTGAAACTGACGGAACCGTCGAAAAAATAAAGTGGAGGAGAGAGGAACTTTATCAGAGATGTGACTTTCTCGAAACCGCCAAAACTGTCAGAAAAGTAAACCTAAGCGTGAGAAAAAAAAATATTAGAGGCGTAAGAATCGGGAAAGTAATAATTATTTTTCCTTTTTCAAATTTCTACCATATGTAAAATTCAAAAGAAAAAAGGGGACAATTGTGGGGTATTAAATCCCCAACACCACGTGTTCAAATACTATGAAAAGAATACAGATTATGATGGAACGAGAAACACTGAAGCAAAACTCATTAGATAAGTAATGAAACAGACACCTTCGTTGCATGACAGACACGCAAGTTCCGGGAAAGCATGGCACACTGTACGAAATAGACACCTTCGTTGCATGACAGACGCGCAAGTTACGGGAAAGCATGACACAATGTATAGAATTGACAAACATCGATGCATGATAGACACGTCTCAGTTATGCAGGTTGCGGAACAGAAGAAGCTAAAACATGACAAGTCACTTTCAATGGCCACATGTCGGACATGCCAAATTCTGAAAATAATAATGTCACTTTCAATGGACACATGTCGGACATGCCATAATTCGAATAATAATAAAACTGCAGCATTCATCAAAATCCAAAAAGCACTAACTTGAATACAAATCCGCAGAAGAGGTGCGGGTCACCAAGCGAGAAACTAAAGGAAATAAGAAATACGCATGTCAAGTCTTGCGGGAAATACAAATAAGAATGCGGGATAAGTTTCGTTCCAAAGTCTGGATAAGAACTAATAGGTGGAAAGAAAGAAGAGGGAGACCCATGATATTTACTATAAATATCAAGCTCCATGACAGAAAGAGGGAGAAAATTTTTGGAGAAGGAAAAGGATCAGAGGAAAAAGTTTAGGTATGGGAGTTGTGTCAATTAAATATATTCGTAGTTCAATCATTTTTTTTTTGATGAATTTTACTTGCTGCATATAGCATTTTTATCTTTTTGTAACATACAATCATCAATAAAAACATTCAAATCTTTTATTACCCGTGGATGTAGACACTCCGTTGTCGAACCACGTTAAAATTTACTTGTATTAATTTCTTATTTTTAACCTATATCATTTCATTGCTCTTGATTTATTGGTTTATCACATGATTTATTTGGTTGTGTTGCCAAGATAGATTTTTGGTAATCACACTGCCAATGCATTATCTTCTTGCAGATGGACAAGGCAAATCCAGTTTTGCTGTATGTCTTCTGCGTTTATCTCCAAAGTTCTTTATATCTATCGCTAATATGTACTGCATGCCTTCATCTATCGCTTACTGGATGGCTGGAATTTCACCAATTCACCTCACATAAGGAGAAAATAAGGAGACGCGCGCGGCCAGCTATATGTTTCTTATTATCCTATCTATTAATCCTCTCTATTAATCCTCTCATTTACTAATGCATTAATACTCCACCTTAAGATGACCAAGTTATGTGTGTCAGCGTAGCCAATATTGATCTTTAACTTTCTTTGATTCTTTCCTTGATAAGCCAAAGGAGAATCTTTATTACCAAGAAATTGTTGTACGTTTGAGTACCAATTTTCAATTCTGTATAAATTGAAGAAAACCTAGACAGCCCTACTTATCTTCACAAAGAGAAAGATATGGAGCGGTTCTCATTAGCCTGTCAACCCAACATCATCAATGGAAACGCCGTCACCAATGGAAACAAGGGTGATGTTGCATCGCTGGAGAAATTTTCTTTTCCTTGCATCGCTACATGTGAGGAAACAAGGTTGGAATATCTGCCATGTCTTACGAGATTACCCATTGATCTTAAGCTGAAGATACTAGGATCACTTCCTGGTAAAGATATTGCCATGATGTGTTGCGTAAATTCTGAATTCAACTATATCGCTTCGAGTAACCGTTTGTGGAAAGCGAAAGTTGAAGAGGAGTTAAGACCATTTCTTGATTTTCAGTGGAAAAAGAACTGTGGCAAACTGGGAGGGAAAGAGATAGAAGTTACCGGCACCTGGTCAGATTAAGTAAGTCGCATTCTTCAATTGCATTAATAAAATGTCTGTGTTATCGAGAAAAATTTAGAAGACATGCCCATCTGATAAACTTCAAGAAAATGAAATCGACAATTCTTCTATTATCTTGGTTTTGAATACTTTTTCAATTGGTTGATGTATGCTAATCTATGTAATCCCCGTGTTTATGATAACCAGAAGCATACGAAAAATCACAAACTAACACAACACTTCTTTGCCAAGAAGTCCCAAGCAGAAAACTAGTCAGTGGGGATAAACAAGCTTCGTCATCCAATTCTGTAAAAACTCCATTTAAGGACTAGCTTTTCTTGCTTCTCGATGGAATAGGAAATATGTGAAGCATTATGATCTGCCTATAATTAGGCCCTAAATGTCATTACATAATTCCAGATTAAGCCAGCGCCTCCAATTAGATTACGTAAAATGCATGAGACATTAAGTTTCATGATTTGCTTGCTGTGACGTTGAGACAACGGGGTAACTGTTTCAAGGCGGGAAAGTAGAAATACTGTGGTTGTTGTGAGGGTAACTGTTGCAAGGGAAAATGAGAGATACAGTACTATTTTTATCAGTGAGATATGTCATTAATTAGAATTTGATTGCATCACTGAACTTACAACAATGACAACATAGTTTGGGAGCCTATGCAATTCTAATTCCACCTGGCCAAGATGTCTTTTCGAGAGGTAAGGTCTATTGGTACTCGTTAATAGAACTTGTTTGTGTAAGCAAGCCATGGAAGAGACTATATCTTTCTCGACAGCAACTTCAGTTGGTCACTTTTCATTAGACTTGAGAGTGCGCCTGCTATGGCCTGGAAATAGATACCCTCATGCTAAACAGGAGAAGTCGTACAATTTTTTCTGCTAGTCAGTGGTAGAGCAAATCATCACTCCCCCAGAATGTCCATCCTACCTCCATAATCAACAATGTTAAATTCCTGACATAAAGTACCCTTACCATGTAGCTGCTAGTTAGTATAGAAATGAACCGCACTGTCCTGCACACTATCTTAACTTTGGATATGCCTGGTGCATGCTAAGTTACTCTGACGGTCTGACAATTAAATTTCTTGTTCTGCCTGAATATAAGGATTACGATGATTAACAGAAACAAGAAAGCAATAGAAACTTGTTGGGGATTGATACGACATCCCCGTTGAGCGAAGAGTTTATTACAACCTCGCCCACAATCCATCCTCAGATAATCTCCGTATGGAATGACAAGCCCAACCGCGCAGGAGTAGTTTAAATATCCTTTAATACCATAGTACTCCTACAATTATGCTAGATAATGTTTATACTTTGTCCATTAATTATCTAGTCATCATTTCATTATTATATAACCAAAATCATATGATCCAATACGGTAGGTGTTGGATTCTTGTAACAATAAACAACTAACATTAGATGTATTTGATGGTATATAAAATATTGAAATAAAATAGTGTAACGCAAACAATTTGACGATGGTAAAATTATAGGATCAACAAATTGTCCTTAACATATTAATTCACGGGTACGTTTAAGATTCTATCAAAAATAAGTGATGTTATACCCCATCAACAAAGATGTGTCCACTGCTCTATATAACTTGTATCAGCACAACACAAACTACTCACTCAGATAAAATTGTCCAGGATAGCTTGTATCTCCATACTCCTATAATAGATGCAAGTTTCTCTCTATATATAAGTGCTTATGATTGTTACTTTTTCATTTTTTTTTCCCTAATCCTTTGGTATCATCAGTATTCTCTATGTTTTTTTGGTTGAACCAAAGGAGTACAAACCTCGAATCGATTTCGTCATTAGAAATTTATTTTTATTCTTAAAATCTAATTCATTAACCTAATTATACTTGTAAATTTATTTTGGAATGGTCAAATTATATTATCTAAGAAAAACGTTAAATACCTTGAATTCTGAAGCACACCAGTTCTTTGTTATTGTTTTCATCTTCCTACTTGAGAGAATTTCCAGCAATATTTCGCGATTGTTGAATTTTTCATCACATGATCTTAGTTTGCTCAGTGACTAAAATCAATTTTGTGGCCTAAAGATTTGCTGGACAACCCACAACTCTCCAGCATGAGTCCAAAATCTCCGTTATTATCCCAAATTTTCTGTGTATCCCGTTATCTTCATCTTGATCCAAAATAGGTAATTCAAATAAAAATATGCTTAGGTAAATATGTTCTACGAGGCTCAAAATCTGCCACATGACCTAAAATCTACCAGCATCAACTCACCACCACCAACCACCACCAACCAACAGCAACCACCATCACTACTAGCTACCAACTAACAGCAGCACCAACCACCACCACCAACGAGCACCACCAACCAGCACCGCCATCACCCACCACCACCACCAACGAGCACCACTAACAACCACCATGTCCACTGCCAAAGAGCACCACCACTAACCACCACCAGCAGAAATGAAAACCAGAACCAACACCCACCACCACAACCAACACCACTTTCACCACCAACACCAACATCAACGAGCACCACTAACAACCACCAGATCCACTATCCACGAGCGCCACCACCAACCATCACCAGCAACAACGAAAACCATAACCAACACCAACTAGCACCACCAACAACCAACACCACTTCCACCACCAACACCAACACCAACACCAGCATTATCCCACTATCATCAACCGAAAAACACCACCACCGACCAACACTATCATCAACACCACCATAAAAAACTTACCATATTACTAAAACATTGGTTTCAATGATAAAAATTAGGTAGAAAAATGATGAAACCAAATTTGGTTTCAACATAAAATTTGTATTTCACCAACACAACTTCAACGAAGAAACCAAATGCACCAAATTGAATAAACTAGGAAAAATTTAGTTGAAACCAAATTTGGTTTCAACATAAACGTATTGTTTCACCATTAAACTTTGGTTTCACGATAAAAAGTAGGTACAAATCAGATGAAACTAAATTTGGTTTCTATAAAACTTACTGTTTTCACCAACACAAAAATTGGTTTCAGCGTTGTTTAGTTTTTCTAAAATTTGATGAAACCAAAAAAGGTTCCATCATTTATTTTATTCAAGATGAAAAAAAATGATGAAACCAAAAAAAGTTTCATCATTTTTTAGACATTCCACCAACACAAACACTGGTTTCAACATTGTTTAGTTTTTGTAAAATTTGATGAAACCAAAATTGGTTTCATCATTTTTCTGACGTTTAACCACCAAAAAACCCTAATTTCGACAATAATGATGTATCATTATTTTTTGATAATGATTTTCGACGATGATGATCTGGAGGTGTTGGTGATGTTTGTAGAGGATATAAGGAGAAGGAAGAGGTGTTTTTGGTGGTGGATCTGGACATGTAGTGGTGGGGGAGAAAAAATAACGAGGAGGAAGCGATGAGGGAGGAGGAGGTGTTATTGGTGGCTGATCTGGACTTAAAAAGAGAAGGGGGTGCTGGTGGTGTTGGTGGAGAAGATGGAGGTGCTGTTAGTGGCGGATATGGGTGACAGAGTTATTATTAGTGAACATAAAAGTAAAATAAAAAGAGAGAGAGGTGTTGGTGAAGGAGACAGAGGTGTTGTTTCTCCGGATCTATATTTTCTCACTGGTTTGGTGGCGGTGGAGCTATTGTTGCTGGTGGTGATGGTGGTTGGGAGGAGGAGGCAGAAGAAGAAGAAGAAGAACCCGATGAAAAGAAATAAAGGGTAAGGGTGGCATTTTAAAAAATGCTAAAAACAAAATTTAAACATTATAAATGAAAATGTGATTTTTATTTCATTTTTATTTCAAATGGTAGAATAATATGGAAGGAGTTTTTGTATGCTAAGTATGGTCACCTTGGTTTTTTTTCATTTGTTATAAATATTATTTTTAAGACAAGTACACCGAGAGACTTTGTTGATGAATAAAAAATAAAACCAAATAAGGAGGCAGACATAAAACCGATAACCGTTGAAAGAAACAAAAGGCAAGAAGAAAAAATCAAAAAGGAATATATTTCCAAGCTCAGTTTAAACGTTCAACAAGAAGACATGGGCTTAACTCTTGTCTTTTTGGGGTATCCTTTTATAGATGGTGAATTATTGACAAGGATAAAATAGTAAATTATCTCTCAAGACACGGGTATGAAAAATATTAAGCTTTAAAGATTCTGCAAAAGAATTCTTGAGTAGGCGCTTATCCCTACTCTCTCAGGTGCTTATCCATGTCTTTTTTGTATGTATGACTAACTACATATACAATCAAATTGATGAATTTAATCAATATTCATTACTATACAAAATCATTAGAACAACATTTCCAGAGTTTTATGATTTTTACATAAAATCTCGAACTCCTAGATGGATTGGCCACTAGTATAGAGCAATTTGAATATTATTATGGTGCTATATTCCACAGCTGAATTCCCAAAAATTACATACGTTAATATTCACAATATTAACCTATTAAAACACATATATCGCTCTATATATGGATTTATTTGATTTAAGTACCACAAATGTGCTTAAATTCAAAGTCAAATTATGACAGACACAATTTCATAGCTTCTACTAGCTAAAATCTCACCTCAGTCGCATTAATCCTTTGCTTAAAGAGACAATTAATGTGAATGAGTGAAAATAATTCAATTTAGGATTTTGAAACACTTCGCAATGCTCATAAGCGTGTCAAAAGCATGTCAAGGCATTTTCAAACCCTAAATAGGGTTTGAAAACAGATTCGCAACACTTATAACGCTGCAAAAAGTGTGACAAAAGGTATTTCAAACCCTAATTAGGGTTTGAAAATAAATTTGCAACACTTGTAAACGTTGTAAAAGTGATTCAAAAGCCATTCCAAACCCTAATTAGGGTTTGAAAATAAATTTGCAACACTTGTAAATGTTGAAAAAGTGTTTCAAAAGCCATTCCAAACCCTAATTTTTAACACGTCTAGCTCTTGCTTGTGCGTCTTGCCTTATAGATCAAGGCTTGTACGACTTCACTCCTAACATGGACATCATGCTTCTCTCCAAATGTTTGGTATTTACCAAAGTTCTTTTACAATCAGTAACAATAGTGTCTCATAAACATTCAAGTCATCCAAGTAAAGTCTGATGAGAATGTGGCAGACTTATTTACAAAGTCACTTCCTAAGTCCTTATTTGAATAGCATGTGAAGCATATATGAACTCCCCTGAACGCGATCTGTCTAGTATGGAGCCCGTTTTCATACTTTATTTATGAAACCCCTCTTTATAGATGACACATCATCTAAAAAACAACTGAAATAAAATTTGTTAATGTTTTAAATTCAAACGGCTCCATATACGAGAAGCAAAAAAATAATGATGTGTCATTACATGTTAGTGGATTCATACTCTAACTATAGAGACGAGTTTCCCTAAGTGCCATCAGGAGGAGACGGCGACATCAAAGGGAGTATCAAATGATGTAATGTAGATATATAACTAGATATATTGAGATCTTTTCCTTTCACCGAAATTACTTTTTTCCACTAGGTTTTCTTACCCACAAGGTTTTTAATAAGAGGATTTTATGTTTTCCCCTCAAAATAGATAGTTATTTTATATTATCCCTTTTTAAATCGTAAATAGGTGAAACCTCCTTTACCGTAACTGTCCAGTTAAATAAGTGTGTGTGATACACGTGCCTGACATAATAAATACTACTTTTGTTTTTAGAAAAGTGTTATTAACATTTTATTCATTTTAAGCTAAAAATATGTCAAATCAAAAAATGATAGTAAATACAGAAACAAAGGGAGTAATAAATTTTTTAAAACCTAGAATTACCCTTTAGCCTAAAATGGAAACTGAACAAGTGACGTGAAATCCGAAGTTCAATTTTAAGGTCACAAACAATGATATAGATGGACGGGCAGAAATCAATCTAGGATTGATGTAGGTGTTAGGTGATTACACGTTGAAATAACAGGGAAGAAAGTGGAAAATCCTTTATCAACACATGTTCGTCGTCTATGTTTTCTATTCCAATTCTTCACTCCTCCTTTTTCTCCTTCTCTTTCAGTAAACAAAATTTCAACCTTCTCTGAAATTGATTACCATTGCCATTTCTACCTTAGGTCACCTTCGTTTTGGTCCAAACCCATGCATGAAAAACTGAAAGTGTGCCCTAATTACCCAGAAATATGAGCAGATGAATTAAATTGAAAATTAGATTTAATTACTGTCAATGGATGAAATGGGTTTCTAAATCATCCATTTTCAAAGAAATTGCTGCGATTAAGATGAAATTAATCTTTTGGTTCAAGATCTGGAGTTTGAAAATGGGTTTCTTTTAAATACAGGCCGAGGTCAGTTTGAATATTTGTGATGATGTTAAGAATAAGGAGCAATTTAAGACTCTTAGATGAACGAAGCAAACACTTCAGAACTTACTAAAGATGTTTCAGTCTCTGTCAATAGGCATTACAGATAGGAGTCCAATGAAGAATGAGGTGATAAAGGGGAATATCAGTCGAAACACTCATTTCTCGTTTTGTTTTGAATCTGACAAAAATCTCACAAGTATGGATATTAAAGATTTGGTGGATACCTTTAAAAGTATTTGAAATGTTTTTACATAGATTTCGAAGGAAAAAATATCATGCAATACCTGGTTACGGTTAGGGCTCTTTCTTCATAATTTTCATATGTTTCTCTTTAGATTGATTTTTGTTGACTTTAATTTCTGATTTTTTGAATTTTTGGAATTGTGTGAAAAATAAATGGACCGGTGAATTTGTTTTTTAAATTGTCGCCTATTGAAGTTTGTGATTGTGATTATGAAATTTTGATTAATAATTAAGCTATAAACTATGTAATTTAGTTAGTTGGTGTTTTATTGAATGTTATACCATACAGCGTGATTGAGGAGATTTTGTAAGTCACTTAATTTTCTCAAACTGGTTATTAATGGGGGGAATTCGATTGTGGAGACTGTATAAAACAATCATCCACAGACTGGTTCCTATCCGTTAATCCATTTCAATTGTTTATAACCGTAAGATCGATTGATAATATTGCAACACGTGCCCAGTTTTAATTTGGGATAAGGGGTATTTTGGGGTTTTAAAATTTAATATTTTATAATAACACACTGCACTGCACCTGAACATTTAACATATAGAGGTTTCACCAATTAGGTGATTTTAAAAAGAAGCTTGATATAGGGCTCCAATATCAATAGAGGGTTATTTTTTATGAGGCGAGGTGGTCTAATTTTTCGTTAAGAGATGTCCTAGGGGTAAAGTTAAATGTCTACAAATTTATCGTTTAATTAAAATCTTTCCATCTCCGCCATATCTTCTCCGTCTCCATTTTAATCAAATTTTTTTATCGAATCAAAATTTTATCGCCGATTAAACTCCCAATTTCGTGATGAAGAATATAATAAATGTCTAGAAAGTAGTAATGATGACAATCCGGATAAAACTGAATTACACTAACTAATTTGATGAAATCATGATTTGAAAGATTGATTTTTTGTTGTTCAGAGAAACTTACGGTTGGGTTTCATGTCGAACCCAACCGTAACACAAAGAACACCGAAGAACGCCATTTTTGCCCAGATTTACAGCTGGGTTTTCAACCAAACCCAACCGTAACTAATTTGTTCTTCATATTACGGTTGGGTTATTAAACAAACCTCAACCGTAACTTCAAATGTAGGAGATGAAGATTCAATTAAGATTTACGGTTAGGTTTTCAACCAAACCCAACCTTAACTAATCTTTAAACCTCAATCGTAAAATTAGATAAATAGATTTTAAGATTTTTCATTTATATCTTGTACAAAATTGAAAGACAAAACTAACCCAAAAAAAAATGAGATCAATCGGATATCGTATGAAGGAGTTATGATCAAAACGATGAAATCTATTTATATCCATGAATAGTTACGGTTGGGTTCGCCAATATACCCAACCATAAATTTGGGCTCAATGAAGCCCAAAAATCTCAAAACCATAAATTTGGGCTCAATGAAGCCCAAAAATCTCAAACCACGAAGGAAAATGTTATAAGACGTACGGTTGATGTGCGGTCCCATCTAGATGGCTAGGATTTTCCGATTATATTCTTGATATACAAATAAACTAGTCATCTATGGACCGTACATGGGTCCTAAACATTATAACACTAAACAGTTTCTTACATATTAGCCATCTATACTATTCCAATTTCTGATCTTACGAATGGCTATAAACAAGAACTGAACTAAAGTTCTAAATAACCATCTGCCTAATGTGTGGACTTTCAGTCCTTCACAACCAGCTCAAGGTCTAATACAGTCCTTATTCATTAACATGAATTTTCACACAATTTTGAGTGATCCATGTTCAGTATCGGATCTTTTTATCTTCATAAGGGAACAAGAAGTTATCTTCTGGAGAGACTTAGGATCCAGACGGTGCTTTCAGTTTGAGTTCAATGTTCTACATAAAATGGTTTATTTAAGCTACCTGTATGCAGAGTACTGCTATACATTGTCCATACCAAAAATTATTTAGTAGTCAGGCACTTGAATCCCAAGTGTATAATGTCTGTGTTTCAATTTCTTCAGCCGTTGATCAGATAATTGTAGTCTGATTTGTTGAATCGACATATTATGATTCCGAATAAATTCTCATCACCTCAACGGCACATAATTCACTAAACGGTCTGTAATAGCAAACAAAGAAAAACGAAAAAAGTAGATAAAAATTAAGCTAAGATTTGATAGAGGGAAGCTCATATTCTATGGGTAGATAGAGTCTATCATGCAATTTAGACTTCTGTACGAGGAATTTTTATAATCATCGCAACCCCCATCTCACAAAATCTCAAAAAAATCCGAAATTTTAAAAAAAAATAAATAAATCATAAAATCAATTCGATAGCCATTTCTGATAGATACTGATAGAGAAATAGTGCTCATATTCTATGGGTAGATAGAGTCTGTCATGCCATTGGCAATTCAGTACGAGGAATTTTTATAATCATAGCACCAGATCAAATTTCAATACGATCAAATCTAAAGAAAAACAAAGAAGAAAGGCTCAGACACGCACAAATAAGGTCATCAAAAGATTTTTGGTCACTGAATATGGTAATTCAATTATCAGTATCGAGAAACGTTTAGTCAGTCATCACTGCCCACGGATCTACCGAATCAAAATCAAAAATATAAACTAATAAGAGTGTAGAGGCGTGCGTAAGACTAATCTCTGGATTTCTTCTTGACAGATTAGACCTTTAAACGCCACTCATTCAGTGTTAGGAGTGTTTGAATTTCATAACACATTTGATTATATGCTAATCTATTACTAAGAAAACCTCCTGGAATTAAATAATTGGAAGGGAAAAAAACAGCACAACATATTTGAATTGAAAAAACAAATATGAATTAACCAAAAAACAAAAAAACTTTGAGAAACTTTGAAAAACTTTTACCAACTGAATAATCGATCTCAGGAAGAAGAAAGTGAAAAGTTGCAGCGGGTTGTTTGAAGACCTGTTTCTGAGTTCGATTTTATACAAAAGAAGGCGATGATTTTATCATTCTACGAAACCCTAATAGACTAAACCCTAGGTTAACTTAAAGACGAATATATCCTTAGAACTGTACGGGCTTGTTCAAGTTTAGATGTGAGTGGTCGCAATTTGGGCTTCATTCCATAAGCAGTTGGCTGTGCCAGTTCTAATGGGTTTTTAGCATGAGTAAAAAAAGGGTGCATTTATCTTTTAATGCCCTATTAAAACCTGGCTAATTTGAGATTTATTATAATTATATAATTATGTAAGGTCTAGATGAAGAGATAAGGAGTGTAAAAAAAAATTAACTATTAAATTATCCTCTATCAAAATTTAATTAAAACCTAATACTCTAATATGTTTTTTATTTTCATCACAAATCCTCTTTATTTATTCACTGATTCTATAATATAATTTTTTTTTATTTTTTTTTTCTCATTTTAAAACTAAAACATCTTCAATTATCGATGATTCAAAAACCGATTAATTTTTTTTTATATATAACGACGATAAAAACAAATGAGTACAATATTCCAGTGGAAGTACTCAATCTAATGGAAATGATATAAGAATTATGAAAGCGATTCGAAACAAACAATTAAAAAAGAAAACGGTTATGAAAGACGAAGAACAAACATTGCACGCAAAACAAATAGTTTGAATTAAATACTTATCTATCAACGCATTCCTCTTAATATGCGTACACTCAAAAATTAAAAAAAAATCTTGAATTTCTGTGCTAACCAGAATCGATGGATGTTCATGTTCACATCGATCGATTCCTAAAATAATCGGTCGATGTCCATGACCTTCTCGACCGATTCTTCTTGATGTCTTTTGTAGTTAAAGAACATCAACACATAACCTTTCGATGTGGGCATTTATATCGATCGATTTTGGTTTGAAGAAAATACATATGTTTATGTTTTTTTTTTTTGTACAATCGGTTGGTGTATATACCCACATCGACCGATTATAAAGTATGTCATTTCCCAAATAACTATAATCGTTCGATGTAAGTGGTTATATCGTCCGATTGTATGTGGAAAAACTTCCCATATTTTTTGGAGGTTTTTTAGCCTAAAATCGGTTGATATGAACACCTTTATCGATCAATTTTATAGTGTAAATTGCTATGAACCGGTGGATGTGGATGTATCATGATGCTCGTTTGTAATCTTAGAATTCGTAAATTTACTTGAATTTGATTGTTGTTTATCTTATATTGTCATATTTTTTTTAAGGAAAAAAGAAAGCAAAAGCAAATAGAAAAGAGATAAAAAAAAAACATGATCTTGCTTCTCCTCCGAGTTTGGGACCTCGTCAAGAGTGCGGTATGAATTTGGGACTAAAACCAATAAGGGATCGGGGGGATAAACTTAATGGGTCTCCATCAATGAACTAACTCAAATGGAGCACTAAACAGAAGAATAATATGAATCTGATAAAGATCAAAGTGAAGGAGTAAGTGATGACGAAGAAAACGAGAGTGATGATGAAGAAGAATGAGACAAAAAAGAAAAACGAGGAAGATAAGAACAACAAGGAGATAAAACTTTAGTTGCAAAGAAACCAAGATATAAGAAAGGAGGATACTTGCTAAAGTTACCACTGACATTACCTCACGACGCTAATGATCCTACTTATGGGTTACTCAGTGATTGAGGAGAGTTGATATGGGGTACAAACACACTTGGACTTCTACCATACATGCAACCATAGTAATTATCTGAATCTTATGTTATACTTCCTTCGTCCTGGTTTAGTTGACAAAATAGATTCTTTTTAGCAAAAGTGTACCAGGAAATTTCCATATTTCCACTAAAATTCATTGATTATCAAGAGGAAACCAAAAACTAGGATGTGAAAACAAGATAGTATATTAAACAATAAATTGGGGAGATTGATGGTTTATCTGGAAATAATTTCAATTCCTAAATGTATTGACCCGATCCTCCACCGATATTGTCCCCACTTAGCCACTGTAGTTATCCAGCAGTGTGAGATTTTCAACGGGCACCATTGCGGTATCCAGCAGCAGCTTCCAGGAGGTCACCCATCCCTGGATTACTCTCGTCCGAGCATGCTTAACTGCTGAGCTTTTTGCCAACTCTGGAGCCAACTGTGCTGAAAAGATCTCGGTGTTCACAAAGGATAACCATTACTCATATTCCATTTGACGAACCCTATCTGCCGAATCGAGGTATTATAATACCACCATCTTAAATTGGAGCCCTCCTCGGCTCCGAAATATACAATCTCAGATCTCCAACGTTCCCTACCACTCATAAGAGCAGTATATGGAACAGCCTGTCCAGCGTACTCTCTCATCCTCGGCAGGTGACTCGTCTTTGGTTCTGATACCATTTCTAATGACCCTACCCTCTACCGATGTTGTCCCCACTTAGTCACTGCGGTTAACTGGCAGTGTGGGGTTTTCAATGGCAACGCTGCGGTCATCCAGCAGCAGCTTCCCGGGAGGTCACCCATCCTTGGATTACTCCGGCCGAGCACGCTTAACTGCATAGCTTTTTGCCAACTCTGGAGACAACTTTGTTGAAAAGGCCTCGGTGTTAGGAAAGGACAAACCATTACTCATATTCCAATTGGCGAACCCTACCTTCCGAATCGGGGTATTACACTAAATATTTTTGCAAAACCCTAATTTATCAAGTAAATCCGGGTGGAGGAAGATTATTTTTTTTAAGTTATCATGTTCTTTTAAAACACCAATCTTCAGTGAGTAAATTGGTTTTATGTCCATTGTCTGAAGAAGCATCCCAAGTCGTCCATCTCATAGATGCTTCAAGATTGTTAGCTGCAGTAAAGATTTTAGTGGTTGGATATTACGCCCAGACAAAGTGGCCTACTAAATGTAGCTACATTCATACGACGATGCAGCAACATTAAGCTTAGACAAGGAAGGCCATTGACATATGCAACATTGATGGTGCAATGGTGCATACCTGATAGACACATTTTTATGTCTGATTTGTCTCAATTATTTATATTAATAGTGCTCGATTGTGTACTAATTGTGTTATTTTATGTGTTTGTAGGTATTTTTTGGGAAATAAACATTATTGGAAAAATTGGCTCGAAAAAATGTTAAAGACACTCGGGAATTTAATAAAGGCACCCATCAGAATTACTAAAGGCACCCGGACAGTTGGATATGGACACCTCTTTTTCAAGTTCAAATATAAAAGTTGGCGGGAAATGTTTTTTCTTTAACTGCGTGAACTGAATGAGATTTATTTGGAGATATTCAAGGGTTTTAATAAAAAAAGATGAATACAAGTTTGGAAACGAAAATTAAAGAGAATCACGTGAGTATATTGGCGTTTAATGAAAACGGATGGTTGCGCTAAAAAGGGAAAGGAGATATCTCGGGTTTGATTGAAAACAAAGAAAATATTCTTTGTTATACGGAGAAATGTTGAATGAATCGACAAAAGATTATTCTCGAGTTTTATGAGGTAACAACATCACTGATATATGATAATCAAGAAGAAAATCACTCCCGAGATTTTTCTCATCAAAGCAAATATATATTGAAGATTCGTGTGAATTAAATAGAGAATTTGAGGGAGTTATTGGGGCCGAACATAGAGATTGAAGGGGGGCTGGCAGCGGCCAGAAGCGAAAGAAATCAAAATCCAGAAAGCTCGTGATGAAGAAGATGAATAAACTGTGAAGAAAAGGTTGAAAAAACCGTTGCTAAATCTTTAAACTAAGCAACGTTTATCTTCACTTTGCAACGTTTATCTTCATTTTGCAACGTTTATCTTCAGTGAAACACTTTTCCCTCTGTAACAGTGAGTTTGCAACGCCTAACAAACGTTGTGAATTTCTCGTTTTCATGATTTTCACTCTTTTTTATCATTTGTAAACACTTTGAGCCATGAATCATTATTTTGAGCAAGTGATTAATATGAGGAGCTAAACCCCTTGTTGAGGCGACAGAGGAAGCCATTGTTCCAAGAAAAGTGGTATATTTCTATTTTAATTGATTTTTATAATTTCTTTTATGATTATTTGCTTTGATTAAGAATTGATTTAAGGATTTTTATTAAGCAGTTGTGATTTATTTTGATAGAGCATGCTTAGCCTATGGTTTTTGATGTTCTATACTTTCGATTTACAATTGTTACTTTGAAAATCTACTTTTGAAACATATTAGAATCACTTTAAACGTAAAAAATTGCATGAATATTGATTAGATTGAATCACTTTAATTGGTTAATGGTGAAAAACCATAACATCAGTATTTGTGAATATTAATTTCATACTTTTTGTATATTTTCTAGTTAAAAATTAGTTTTTAAATCTAAAATCAATCTTCACAAGTTCGAGAGTTTGAAACCCATTCTTACCAAAACTACAATCACATCAGTTTTCGAAGATCCAGAGTTAGCCCAAATCAAGGAATGGATCAAGGGTGCAAGATAAGTTTTGCAATGACTTATGCAATAGTATGAAACTTGGCCAAGGCTTAGGAAATGCGAGTTCAACAATGGCGCAGGCTAAACGCGTCATTGTGAACATTTGCTCGACTAATTATATGTGAGTAGAGCTCATGCATACTCAAGGAAGCGGCATTAGGAACTGATGCGTACTTGAGGATGCAGTGCGAGGAATTGATGCTTACTCGAGAGCGCAATACGAGCATCACAAGCATGCCCGAGCATGAAGATGGATTGGGACGGTTATAAAGGGAGTTTGTAACCATGTTTGGCATCCCTAACTTCCAAGGACAAGTGTTGTATCCTCAATTACACAACACAAAAGTTGAAGGTTGGATAAACTAGTTGGCGGTTAGGATAACTACCTACGGACACATGGTTATCCATAGGCTGTTGATAGACATATTTATGTGTCTTATTTGAGCTCACATTATATTGCTTTTTTCTCAATTGTTGTATTAATATTATTATTCTCTATGTTTTTAGGTATTTTTACGGAATAAACGATCGTGGAAAAATAGGCTTGAAAAGTGCTAAAAATACCCCATCGAAACTTATAAAGGCACCCTCGGAATTTATAAAGGCATCCACATCTTGGATAAGGGCACCTCTTCTTCTCAAAGTTCAAATAAGAAATTGGGCGGGAGATTTATCTTCTCGCCTGTGAAGAATGGAAGCAAATATTGAGGAGATATTTTTGATCTTTTAGGATGAGAACATCCTTTTGTAATTTTCTTTTATTTTTTGGACTTTTTCTTTGGACTTTGGACTTTATTATTTTTAAACCCTACGGAAGGGTAATTAAATATAAACTGCACAGGGAAAGACGACAATTATGATATTGTCTCATCCCTTCGGGTTCGTACACTGACATAGGAGTCGGTGGCCTGAGTCGACTTCAACGGTTCATCGCCCATCTGGAACGGGAGGTAAGACTCTAACCACCCACGAATCCTCTGTCAGTGGGTTTTCTGGACTCCTTTGTAATGCATATATGCTGAGGCCCTGAATACAGATTTACTTTTCTAGTAAAGGGCATAAATTGGCCATATAAGATAAGGGTTTGGTGATAGACACATTTTAGTGTCTAAATTACACCTTAATTTCTAGTGAGTTAGTATTCGATTTTGTGTCTATTACGTGTTTTTATGCTTTTGTAGGTACATTAGAAGAATAAAGATTTGTGGAAAAATTGGCTCAAAAAGTGTTCAAAGCACCCGGGAAATGGATCAAGGCACCCACACTTTGGATTGGGGCACCCTTGGATCGGGATGAGCTGGATCGGACCAATTCAACGGGTCAACTCGGCCCAGTCAACTCGGTCAAAGTCAGTTGACCGAGTCAAAGCTTCATCGAGACGGCTTCATCGGCAGCAAGATTTTGATTCAGTTTTTTTAGCGATTTCATCACAAATTGATAAGTACCCAATCTAATTAAAGGTTCGTATAATCGATTAGAAGCTTTAGAAGCCGAAGATAAGGGCTGGAGAATCATGTATTTGGCCGGAAAAGAGTTGCTGTTCCTGTTTGGATAGAAACAGGATTTACACGGTGATTAACCGAATTATACTGGGATTGGGATGTTCCAGAGAGTTCCTAAGTACTATATAAAGAGTTTACAAGCCTCAGAAATAAGGACAGAAGCCTAGGGAGCAATTCAGAGAAAATCCGGTGAAGTTCCGGTGCCGCCGGTGACCTGCTGGTGCTCCGGCCGGCGTGTTCTTCATCCACCATCACCGAAGAAGACGACTCAGTAACATTTATAAGTGTTGCTGTTCCACTGTTGCAGTTCTGCTCCTGTTGCGTTAAGTTTTAAACGTTCTGTTGCTTAAAGCTCTTTGTAACAGCTGAACCCTGTTCTGTGACACTTATATACGTATCTGTTCAGCTGTTGCACTATTCTTAAACCTTGTAATCAATATTTTGAGCAATGAAATCAACTTTTGAGCAAGTTTTCTTCACCATGGGGTAAGTTTATTTACTGGGATGATGGATAAGGTATTTTTCTCAATTTTATGTGATTTAATTATTTTCTAATAATTATTTATAATTCTTTTATCATTATTTGCATGGATTTAAATTAGAAAAAAATGGTTTTTATTAAATAGTTGTGTTCTCTTTTGATGGGTCATGCTTAGTTAATTACTCTTGATGTCTCATGCTTAGGATTTACAATTATTCTTTTAGGAAACATATTTTTGGCAAACTTGAATTAAATTGTTAAAAAGAATTACATGATTAATCACATAGATTGTTAGAATTACCTGATTCCTGATTCCTGGTATTTTCCATATTTTCTAAAAATCATCTCTAGTGTATTTTCCTGATTTTTATTAGTTTAGGTTAAGTCTAATATTTTCTAAAATCATTACCTTCACAAGTTCGAGAATCGAATCTCTATTTACCACTTTCTAAAATTACATCATTTGGATTTCATCATTGTATCCTTTCTGCCCGAATTAGGAACACGTTACCTACGCGAACCTAAGCCTAAAATTTGACTAGAAAGAGACCTACAGGTAACGAGCTTATTGGAAAGTCATTCAAAAAGATTGTATTGGTTACTCTGTTAACCTAACTCAAAGTTCAGGAAGATTATTTGTGTGTGCTCGATTTGTCTGATTTGTCTCAATTCTTTATAGACACATTTTTGTGTCTGATTTGTCTCAATTTTTTATATTGATAATGCTCGATTGTGTACTAATTGTGTTAAAGACACCCGAAAAATTTACTAAAGGCACCCATCAAAATTACTAAAGGCACCCAGGCAGCTGGATATGGGCACCTCTTTTTCAAGTTCAAATATAAAAGTTGGTGGGAAAATTCTTTTCTTTAACTGCCTGAACTGAATGAGATTTATTTGGAGATATTCAAGGGTTTTAATAAAAAGAGATGAATACAAGTTTGGAAACGAAAATTAAAGAGAATCGCGTGAGTATATTGGCGTTTGATGAAAACGGATGGTCGCGCTAAAAAGGGAAAGGACATATCTTGGGTTTGCTTGAAAACAAAGAAAATATTCTTTGTTATACGGAAGAAATATTGAATGAAGCAACAAAAGATTATTCTCGAGTTTTATGGGGTAACAACATTACCGATATATGATAATCAAGAAGAAAATCACTCCCGAGATTTTTCTCATCAAAGCAATTATATATTGAAAATCTGTGTGAATTAAATAAAGAATTTGAGGGAGTTATTAAAGAGATATGGTGTTGTAGTATATAAAGGGTCGAACAGAGAGATTGAAGGGGGGATGGCAGCGGCCAGAAGCGAAAGAAATCAAAATCCAGAAAGCTCGTGATGAAGAAAATAAAGAAACTATGAAGAAAAGGTTGAAGAAAAGAATATTTTGTGAATGGAAATATATATCTCAGTGTGTTGTGAAACAAAATAATATTTTGTGAGATTTTATGCTCGAGTTATTGTTATAAGGAAACATCATCTTTGAACAGGCAACAAATAGAACAAATAAAAAAGAAAATCAGATCGAGTTTCAGACCGAGAAATAAAGTTTTGGCCGAGAATATTTTCACATTGAAAGAAAAGATTTGAGGAGTTAATGAGAAGATTTGGATTCTCTAATATAAATAATAATTGAACACAAAAAGAAAAAGGGGGTCTGGCTTCTGCCAGGATCGAGTTGTGCCAAAAATCAGATTTTGCACGTTCAGGAAGAAGAGGAAGAAGAAGCAACGGAAGAGAAGTGTTGCAGAATTGTTACCTTTCATTTTACCACACTAAGAAACATCCACATATACATTTTCATAATCAAATCTTTTGGCAACAAAGAGAACAGTGTATGCAACACGGATACAACGTTGCAGTTGCCCTGTTTTATTTATTTTTGATTCTTTTATTCTTCTTTCTTCTTCTCAAGAACTTTTGAGCTATGTATCAATATTTTGAGAGTGTTTTGAGCGTGATGAGCTAAACCCCAACACTGGGATAATGGGTTTTGTAATAAAATGGTTTGTTACGTTATATCCTTGTGTTCTTTGTGTTACTGATTTTTATGGGTTTGATTCATGGCAAAGCCTCTGATGCAATATGGGATGCATTACAAGTTGAGAGAAAAGAATTGAAGTCTTTCATTGCTAAGTGTCCAAAGAATTGGAAATGAGCGTGCTTTGGTGCAAGTATGCTAGGCTGAAGTGCAAGTGGATAAGCTGAGTCACTGAACCATTGTACTGTCGGGTCATACTCAAGCTAGAAATTTGCAAGGTGCACTTTTGGGTGTGACAATAAGGGTATCAGAGTTGTGTTTGGTACACAGTTCGCTTGATTTTTCTCTCTTTTTTCTCATGTTGGATTCATTAGTTCGTTAATTTAGTAAGGAATTGCTTGGGTTTCGTTAGTATGAAAACTATAAGAAATTGATCTTGTGAGAAAAGATCAATTGGAACGAACTGTGAAGCTTGATGTAACAACATGCTATGAAAAGTTCATGACAAGATGTCAAGTTTCAGCCTAAAGTGCTAGATGGACATGCTAGAAACGTTGAAAACAGGGTTTTCAAGTGTTGGCGTGACAAAACATAAGAGTATGCTAATTATTATGGTGCAAGTCAGGTATTAAAGTCGATGTTCTCACAAGTATGCCAAAATTAAGCATTTGGTATGCCGATTCTCGTAGGGTAATCAGTATCAAATACATTACAAGGGATAATGGGAATTTTACAAAAATTCCTGAACACAAAGATGCTATTGGCTTTTGCAAGCCCAAAGGATTTGGAGTACATTTTATATGGGATAGAATAATGCTTATCTCAAGATACCAAAATTCTGGAAGGTTAGATTATCTCTCAAAGCATGTACCTTGGTGGTAATGCTAAGTCTGGTATGGAATCAACATTTTCGTGGTAATATAATGCCATGAAAGAATAATTGTATGGTCAATTCTTATATAGCATAAAGCTTTTTGAAAGATTGAAGAAAAGGAACGTAAGTTAGGAGAAAACCGATTGAATCAATAGATTGAACTCAATTGACATGGGCCTGATTCTGTTGGACTTGGACCTTGACTATTTAAATTGACCTGGACAATGACTTTGATTGACTTTGACCATTAACATACACTTGAATTTGACTGTTAACTTTAACAATTGATCGTAGTTGACTTTTAAAAGGTCAATTAATCTGGAATATTTCCTGACTATCTTTCTGGCCACTTTTTGGTCATTCCCCAAATTCTCCTTTGACTAATGGACATAGACTATCATTGGAAATTTAATAAGCAAATAGATAATAGGATACTAAAGAAGACTTAAAGATAGAACAAAGGATATCGATTAAATACTGAAAGGACATTTAGTAATCATTATCGTGTTGATCCAGATGGTAATTACGTGTTCAAGAGGATGACAATGATGATGAGGGACGATGCTATAAACTTGTTGATGGGAATTCTTGAAGTATGCAAGATTTGTCATCAAATGAGGTGGGAACTCTTATAACCTTCTTGTAATCAATAAGTTTCCTTTCATCTGCGAGCATAATGTGTCTTTATCTGTGTGTACTTTGATGTATGTTCAAGGAATTCAGTCATGGAAGTTATGCGAATTGATACGAGTTCGATATAGAATAAACATTATACATATTTAGAGGTACTACGGGTCAATATAGAACGCCAGTAGCCATTTGTAGAGATTGTACTCTTAATTCTCTTGTGGAACATAAGTAGAAATACAGTGTTCTCAAATTTTGATGCAAAGCTAGAAATTTCCGCGGATATCTCTATGTTTCTGTTGTTGGGCAGAGGGTGATTTTACAGTTCTAACCCTTGTCAAAAATTCACCATCAATATTAAGTCCCATGCTTAGTGAGGAACAATAATATTGCACAGTTAAACACTAGATGGTAACAATATACTTTTAGCAGTTACATATAATCAGAAATTCAATGTAGAAGAGGATATACTTAGATTTTGCTTCCCATGATTGAAATATATGTCCCTTAGTATTAACCCTAGTTGTGGCTTGTAGACGTTAGCATTCACGTCATGAGACTGAGGACGATGAGCATGGATCCATAAGGCTTCCACTGGTGTCTCTCTTAACTAAGGTAACATTTCAAGCTTCATCATCCTATAAATTCTAACGGCTCTAGAGTCTTGATTGTTGACTACACTTAACTCCAGTCTTTTCAAAAAAAATCTTCGACGAACTCTTGAGTTTCAAAATTTATGGTTTTGTCTTTCAACTATTTAAGAAAATAGATTATTATCGTTTTTATCCTCATATTAGTTTGATTAGTCTCAGTACTCCCAGGATTCGACTGTCTCACATAGTATCATATCTGATGACAACGGTTTAGATCCGGATTATCTTCTCATCAAGCGTAGCTCCTGGGTGCCTCGCCCGGTAAAGGCATTCTTTTATATACAGATCAGCAAAAGGAGTACCTGATGAACTTTTGACAAGGACCCAATTTTAGTATTCATTTATTTAAATGCTATAAGAGTAGGCACCTGATGAACTTTTGAAATATTATACATAATGTACATTGAAGTTATTCAGAGTCTTATAAAATATACTCTTTGATACTAATATCAACATCATGATCCTATGCAAATCAAGAAGGTATTCTAACAATATTTTAAAGATACGAAGAGTATACAGAATATATGATTTATTAAACTCTAGTTACCTTTGGTTGGTAGTTTCTATATTTAGGATTTGATATTTCTTGTAAACATAATAAGATTATAGTTCCTTTCAAGTCTATCTTTGTATCACAATAAATCGACTGGCCAATAAATGGTGGTATTTTTGACCAAAATCTGTGTGTCTTTATCAATTTTAACCAGATTTTCCACAGTAGCTTATTCAACAATACACCTACGAATAAAATAAATAATAATATTAGTACTGAACCTAAGTACTAACAATATATTAATGAGATCAAATAGGACAAAAAATATGGCTATCAATTATATATATTATTGAAACAAAAAATCTTTACATAACATCATTTTCAAAAAAAAATCCAATGGTGTCAAAAGAAAAAAGGACAAAGTTTTAGTGCATTTCATTAAATTAATTACGACGTGGTATTATTTTGCAGTGAGTTTATTTTATTTTCTTATTACTTGTATGTGATATTGTTCAAATTTCTCAAATGGGATCGGTGACCCTAAATTTGCATGGTGAGTTGATATTTGTTTAGTGATCCAAAATGATTTGACGTCAAAAAATTTCCCTCCTAGGTCAAAATTTGTATTGTCACTTAATATCAGGTTGAGCCTTATGATATACATATTGACCCGACATCTTCCTTGATATCCAAATTTGCTTAATAATCTAAGATTTACTTTGTGATTTGATGTGGATTGTTACCCAATCTACAATTGTGATCCGAAACTTTGTTGAAATCTCAAAAAATAAAATAATAATAATAATTGAAACTACCTATTCTATTTTATACATATTGCACTAAATTCAACTTACGTCCATCTGTAATTCATCGGATTTCGTATGGAGTAAATCAATTAGTTTTTTTTAAACAACTAATATTTCATTTTTCACTATGTAACCGTACTAACTATTAATGAGAATCAAACTAGAGCTTCACTTTTTTATTTCACCGTGGATATAAGCTTTTGACGACGAACCACTTAATTTTCATTTTATTCACATTACAATTCATCTTCTTTTATTGACAAACCTTCAATCTTCAGGAGTTCTCTTATAAAACTAGTACGCTGAACTAACCCACAACCAATGTTGAATTCAGCATCCTATGTATGTTAAAATAAAAAAAAAATGAATATCTAGACAACATTAATTGATACGATTTAACGAATCCAAACTTTTTATAAAATATTTGAATAATGGTTCAATCATCCCTATTGGAATGATAAATATGAAATTTTTCAAAGCTATTCAAAAGTTGCTTCTTATTCTTAAACCCATTTTCCAAGATTAAAATTATAGTAAATTTTGATAAATATTAACTTTTTCTGTTACATTTAAAATAAACAAAATTCTATTTCGACAACACACTTTAAACGTTGTGATAACATAGGTTTTTGGTAATATACCAACGTTTTTAATGATATATTGTTGCAACACATTTAGCAATGGATGTTGTGAAAAATTCACTTTTCTACAACGTTTGGAAAAAGGTTGTCATATATCCTTTGTGAAAGGTTGTTTTGTTATAGTGACTTACTCTTTCCGATGCTTATGACATTTATTATTCTGATTCCCCTATTGTTGTGTTTTATTCTCCTCCACTGTCAGAAAATATCTATGACATATGCATGGGTACATGGTATTAGCACGAAACTTCGCGCAAAGAATTAATTGGGTTTTTCCATGTTTCGATAACGAAACCAAGCTCACCAGATGTTAAGCTAGCATGAGAAAGACTCAATGATCTTGATGGGTCATGGTTACTCAATTTAATTGTGCCTGAATTTAAGTGTATAATTTTATATGCTAAATCTGCTCGTGATGTATGTGTAGATTTGCATGATCGTTATTCTTGAATAATGCACCTAAGATATACCAGTTGAAACGAGCTATAATTTCTGTAGGAGAAGAAGATTATGATGTTTCAACTTACAATGCTCGTTTGAAGAGTCTATTGGATGAACTCTTTCACTTGAATATTATACAACCTTGTATTTATGGTCATGGAAAAGGATTTTTCGATCAAGCAAATAGAGATCGAGCTATGGAGTTTCTTCAAGGACATCATAATCGATTATATGATATTAGGAGTCAAATATCTTTGATTGATCCCTTTCAATCGACCAACAAAATTTATGTTCTGATTCGTCAAGAAGCAGCAACAAACTTAACCACATCCCTCGAGTTGATTTAGATGTTGCACTTGAAAATTTATGCTTTTACTAATAAATAGTTTTATGTGACGATCCTAAAAGTCCAAATAATTTGTGCCATACCCAACAATCATAAGTAGCTGAAGTTTTCAAAACACGATCTTTCATTTGCCGCTAAGTTCTTCGTTGATGCTAGATGCGTACAAGATGTGTGCTTGCACCTGGTTTATAGGTGTGGGATAAGAATGCTTGGACTAGGTGTCCAAAGACCTGCATTTTATCATGAACCACAACTGACATTCTTGTTGATTGCAAAATTAGTAATTGTTACTAGCTGATTTTGGCAAAGGGGAAATACAAGAGGAACCAGGGGTGTGCTCTCGTCCGCAATGGTCATTAATAATATGACTAGACATAGAAACTATGGTGATGCTAAGGATAACCGATGTCAATTCCAATCCATGTACGCAAAGGTGCACATGAATTATGTGAAGTGCGTGTGCGGAGGCTCGGGTATTAACTTACACGAAAGATATTCAACGTCAGTGGAAGTCGAGTATGGCCTAGATGCATAGTGCGTTCAGAAATATAAGTTAGGCTTGCATGTACACACACTGGCATCATAAGAAATTATACTTAAGAAATTTTCACTTGAGAAGTGTAAAGACATGGAGAAGGAAAGATGAAGGAGATGGCATAGGATCATTCTTGAAATCTTCATGAAATATACAACAACATAAAATGCCTCAATTTGAAGGACTATTCAACCAAGTGACAATTATACTTTGCTTTGTTATGGGAGTCACGAAGGAACGTTATTGGTCGGAAAAATGAATGTGGCAATGTGACTGCAACATTGAGGACAAATTGGTACTATCTAGTTTCCTTGTTTGTTGCTAAGATTGCTAGGGTGAAGTCAATATTGCAAGACTTATTGGGTCTTATGAGTTCGCTATCAGTTGGTGAAAGTTTGCTTTACTAGATGGGTATACTTTCAGTTTTGGGTCATGCGGACCTTGGTGTTTGGAATTAAGTCTCTCTACATAAGGTAATAGTGAACGAGGGTATTCGAGTGAAAGCATTGTCTTTTTGCACTCGAATTTAAACTAGTTCACGTGGGAAGATGCTACATAACATATTAATCCAAAATATGCAAATAGGAGACGCTGAAAGTAGAAGCAAAGGTGGCATAAACGAGTTTGCTGTTAGGAGTTGTGTGGATGTGCAACATCTTATTGGCAGCGAAAACATGAAGTAATGCAGCAAGAAAGTAGATGTAAGCCCATCAAAGATAGGAGTTAAGATTGACTCATGAATTGGAAGAAAACGATATTTTCCAAATACATTAAAGCATAGACTTTTGAAAGAACAAGTGAGCCCTATGTTGGTTTCGAAGGCGCGTGAAGAAGAGACCTGGTCAAAGTTGATGGTGGGATGTCCCTGGTTTCCTATGTCATGATTATACAACAGTCATGCATTTCAATCAAGATGAAGCGATATTGCAATCAAATAGCATCAAAGAATTAGTTCTTTGGCATGCAAGTGACGGAGATGATGCGTCTTCAGGAAAGCAATACAAGTAACTGATGCAATCCAGGGAAGCAACACAAGTAGTTGATGCGTTCTCGAGGATGCAACCCAAAGCATGACTCAACAAAGTTGATTGAAGACGAAGGCCGAGTCTTCTGTAAGTCTTGTTGGTTGCTAGAATGCAACAAAATTCGGTGTTGGTAGGCAAAAGACTATGGCAATGATATGTGAGATCATTAGAATCATTAATTGTGCACACTTAGGCACAAATGATCAATTGAAATTCAAGCCTGATTTCGAGAATTGGCTAATAATAATTTCAAGTTTGCATTTGAGTGTTAATATACGATTGAAGCTTGAGTTGAAGCATAGGCCAGCGCAACAACAAAGGGTTCAAGGCAGTAGGATCAATAACAAGGCAGTAAGCTAAGTGGTAATGTTGGTACTAGGCAGCAGATTGTCAAGAAAGTTCATTGTACCAAAGAGTTGACCGAAAAATCAGAGACTGAGTGGTTTCCTGATGGCGTACGCAGTAGGCAGTTCACAAAAAGTGGAACTGACATTCTTCAAGGACGAAAAATGGATTGGGTGGGGGAGGTTTAATATGCCCAGACCAAGTGGCCTAGTAAATGTAGTTACATTCATACGACGATGCAGCGACATTAAGCTTAGACAAGAAAGGTTATTGGCATATGCAGTATTGATGGTGCAATGGTGGATACCCCAGGATCCAGAGTTATCCCAATTGAAGGAATGGATCAAGGGTGCAAGATACGTCATGCGATGACTTATGCATTAGCCTGAAGCTTGGCCAAGGCTTAGGCAATGGGAGTTCAACAAAAGCGCAGGCTAAACTTGCCATTGTGACAATTTGCTAGGCTAAGTAATGTGAGTAGAGCTCATGTATACTCAAGAAAGCGGCACAAGGAACTAATGCGTACTTGAGGATGCAAGGCGAGGAGCTGATGCTTACTCGAGAGCGCAACAACGGCTCAGGCTGGCTGTTGTGAGTTAGTTACGAGCATCACATGCATGCCCGAGAGTGAAGATGGATTGAAACGGTTATGAAGGGAGTTTGTAACTATGTTTGGCATCCCTAACTTCCAAGGATTAGTGTTGTATCCTCAATTACACAATACAAAAGTTGATGGTTGGAGAAACTAGTTGGCAGTTAGGATAACTACCTATAGACACATGGTTGTCCACAGGTTATGCACGTTGTGGCACACAATTTTGGCCTGATCCTTATAGTATAATTAGGCTACAGATCAAATAAATTAGTTAGCTAGTCAGTGAGTTCGAATATTGAACAGTTGAGAGTTAGTGAGAGTTAGGCAATCACCAAAAGGATGATTGGCGTATATAGTCCATGCGATGGACAAGTTTTGTAATCTTTTTTTGATACAATAAAATGGGTTTGTTACGTTATATCTTTGTGTTCTTTGTGTTGCTGATTTTTGTGGGTTTGATTCATGGAAAAGCCTCTAGTGCAGTATGGGATGCATTATGAGTTAAGAGAAAAGAATTGAAGTCTTTGTTTGCTAAGTGTCCAAAGAATTGGACATGAGCGTGCTTTGGTGCAAGCATGATAGGGTGAAGTGCAAGTGGTGAAGCTGATTCACTGAACCATATATGTCGGGTCATACTCAATACAAAAATTTGTAAGGTGCATTTTTGGGCGTGACATTGGATATGACAAACCCTTTGTTTTTGCCTTCTGCGAGAGATATTATGCGGAAACAAATATTTTGTATCTTTCGTTTGGCAAAATGACAACAACACCAAATGATGTACAATTGATTATAGGTTTCAGTGTTGGACGTAAAGCCATAAGGGGGGACAACTACGTGAATAAACTTAGTTGGGAGAAAATTAAAAATTTTACTTTGAGGGTGTTTGGTTGGGATGAGAAGAAGACCAAGTCATAGTTGCTAATAACTGGTCCAATCCAGAGAATACTCCCTCTTAAGAGCTTGATGGACCAATTCTCTATAAAAAATGAGCTTCCTAAAATATGTGTAGTTGACTCAAGACCGTATCAATGTTACATCCACTGTATATATTTTCTATATCTTAGGATCTGTTATCTTTCCTGAAGTTTTCGGTTCTCGTGTGAACGTCAACTACATCCATTTAGTGGAACTATTGAAGAAAGTTTGCGACTACTCTTAGGGAAGTATGTGCCTTTTATACTTATTGAATGAGATGAAAAAGTATACTAGGGTACGTAAGAACCAAATTGAAGGAAATGTGGCTCTTCCGAGGTAATTCAAGTTGTGTAGTTATTGTATTTTGTTTATATTAATCTTTGTTTATCCCACCTATAATCATATTTTGATTCAGGTGTGGATATACTTGCATTTCCTAAAGTTTACTAAAAGCGCACATGTGAACAACAAGTGGGGCAATGCTTATTTTGGAAACCAATACTCCTTTAACGGTAAGATAAAGAGTTTGCAGGAGGAATTTCTTGACTTGAGACAACAATTGGACAACTAAAGATGTTGTCTTTAACCCTTACAAACAAGAACTAGTGGGGAAAAAATGATGATTGGGTATGAGGAATAACATATTTCGGATCTCGGTTTCACCCAAAAGGCTATATACTACAAAACCTGACAAGAATGGTGAGACAATGTGATGGTATACAAGAAATCCCCATGAACTATTTTCAAGAAAAGTATAAATTAAAGAAAACCTCTTGTAAGTCCCTTAATAACGAAATTGTGGTTGTTCATGATCATTTACCATCACCCGCGGATTGGGAACAAAGAAGGTACTCCATAGTTCAATTAGGTAGGTCTCCGAACTCATATGATGAGGTATCTCCAGATTACATGGCGTGGTACCTTAACGTTGCGCATACCCGTGTGATATGAATAGACGAGAGGCCCTTAATCAAGGACCGAGATAGATGTTCTGGTATGTATTAGAGTCTTTTATGGTTGTTAATATTTTGTTATGACTCGTTAAATGATTATTGTTTGAAATGAAATTAGATAAGACGAATCACGTATCTGGTTAAAAAAAAAAAAAAAAGCATGTTTGAAAAGAGGAGAAAATGTTAAGGAGAGCGAAAGGAAGATTGAAAAATATAACACTATGGAAGATGAATAAGCTGGTGCTACATATAAGGAAACGGTGGTGACGGCGCTAAAGAGAAAAACCAGAGCGAGAAAGAGTGTTATGTATAAGGAATCGGTTGATGTTGACTATGGAGATATATGTATAAATTCTTGTTTCTAAAACTTATGTTTTTATCTATAAAGTCAAAACTAATGTCATTAACTTTGTTATTTTCGAATTAAAACATGTTTGTTAGTTTATGAATGAATAAATTTGGTTGGTTTTAAAATTGTTGTGTTCGCTAAGACGCGACTAAATAACTACAGTTTAGGCCAAAAATTCAAGTATTTTGGCATTTTTAAGCTACAATCAGTCGTCATGGACATATATATCGACCAATTATAATTTTGGGTGTATATAACAAGTTTACAATCATCCGACATGGCCATATGTATCATACTATTCTGGGGCAAACATGGCAAAGTTTGTCAGGCTTATAAAATCGGCTGATATTCATATCCACTGATTGTCTGAGTCTGAGAAATGCCAATTTTCTGTTGGTTTTTTATGCTACAATCAGTCGTTGTGGAAAATCATACTGACCGATTTTAGGTGGAGGAAATGCCAAATTTTCTGGTTGTTTTTTATGATATAATCAGTCGATGTAGACATCCATATCGCTCAATATTTGTTAGGGGAAAAACCGATTTTCTAGATGTTGTTTAGCTTGGAATCGTTCGATGTGGACACATATATATATATATCGATCGATTGTAACAAGCTATTTTTTCAATATTTTGCTAAGCCACAATCAATCGACGTGGACATATATATCGACTGATTTTGCCAAACTATTTCACCTGTATTTTGAATTTCTCGGAAAAACTAGTCACGAATCTTTCTCTATAGAAGGAGGACCTCTTTCCCAGACCCAACTTGCCACAAACTTACACCTTTTATTGACTCCCACATTACTCACTAATAGAGCTGGGAAAATGGCACGGGGACCAGAAGAATATATGGAGCTTGTTAAATCTTTTATTACCGTCTTCTACGCACGTCAAGATGAAATTTATTATATGTTTTGGAAAAGAGTTGAAGAATTCTTTTATAAGTGCATCGGAAATCCAAAATATTGCAAAAGGAGAGAGTTAGCATTTAGAATCGACAACATTAACATGGATATGCGAGAGTTTCATAAAATTAAAATAATGGTTACCGATCATCATCCCCAAGCTTCTCGTATAGAGAAACTGAGTAATTTGACATGTTTATCCCTGTCTCATTATTTGATGTTTGTATACTAATGTGTAATTTATCTAATTTATGGTCGAACGATTCAATAACTATGGCGAATACGAAATAGGAAAACAATATTCATGCACGTGAGGGAATATATCGTGTTGAAAAAACGTGCTCGGGGGTTCATTAATGATGTATTATTATGCGAGATTCGTGTACTAAATCATGTAATGTGCTAATTTCCTAAAAACTATGAATGAAAATTATCGTTATGAAAGTGAAGCACAATTGGTTAATAAGAACACCCATATCTTCCGATTATCACAATCGGCTAGTATATAAAACAATATCAAATGATTCTTAGTGTTCTTTGTGATTGAAGAACACCAACCCAGAATCGTCATACGTAAGCCATCGTATCCACTGATTCTAGTTTTAATGTTCTTAAAAAGAATTCAAATTTTCACAAATATTTTCTTGTTTTGAAGTTGCATTAACTTTAATTAATTTTAAACTAATAACACTAATTAATTACAGGTATATTAATAATTAACAAAAATAAGTGGATAAGTTTTTTTTTTATATTATTTTAAAATGATTATATTTTAACTAGTTGAATAGGCCTCTAATAATTGGAGTCGGACTTAATTTAGCCATGTATAAAAAGACCCCTTCAAATATACCCCCACATAGTTTAGATATACCATCACTCTCTAGAAACTCGCAAGATTGGAGACTATCCAGAACTATTTGGGGGCTAGATAATAAAACAAAATAGGGTTATTTTGAAGTAATTTTTAAAACTCCTTATCCTTATATTTTTGTGATACCTGAACTGTCCTTACTTAATTAGTTTAATTAATATAGTTATATTTAACTTATGGATTATAGTTTTTGTTGAATTTAACTTATGGATTTTAGAAGATTTTTTTGGAGAAAACTTGAAAAATTAGGGCTTTGAGAATTTTGTAACCAAAATGAATATCCAGTTAAAGGATTCTTTGTATGTAATTTTTGTTGGTTTATTTGGTCGAGTGATTGGATGAATCAAGACTTTTTGAAATCAACTTACCAACAGTCGGCAGGTTCGATGAGGAAAATACCCTTCCGACGTGCTTTAGTCAGCATGGTAGTGTATTAGAAATAATGTCAACTTTTTATGGTGAGCATCAAAAGTCGTCAATGTTATTGATCATTAAGATGATGACCACTGACAATTGTAAGCAGACATCATGCTTTGAAAATTATACTATGCCGATTGTTTTAGCTTTTCATCCAGGGAGTGGTGTGTTAAATGCTTTAATCGTCGTCATGGTTAAATTTTTGCAGATTGACGAATCTGATACTTGTAAAATTTGTTCAGTCAGAATCGTTAGCCTGCACAATAAGGGCATGAAGACTCTGGTTTAGTCGTCAAGGTTGCCAATGCTGGAGCATGCCGACTATAAAGATATCTTACAAATCAACGGAGAGTTTTTTCAAAAAAATATCGTCGTTGAATATTTTTCCTATACATTACTACAAATGCTCTACTACGCCTTCATTATCTAAGAAAGATTACCCCCTTTTCATTTCATGTTATCTACAATATTTCAAATATGTTTACTAGTAGTACTTCAACAGAAGAAGCCAACAAAAACGAAAGAAATCAATGAACTAAAAACACAACAGAAAAAGGGGGGGAAATTAATTAAGACACCAATTAGAATTTTGCAAGGTATTGGATTTTCCTGAAGAAAACGGCCCGTTGCCCGCTGAATTCTTTTGGCAACAAGTTGTAGGAGTACGGTCTTACAATAATTATGAGAAAGGTAAAAAACATCCTCTTGGTTAATTAAGTTACTCATTGCAAGATGTATCGAATCGCGACATTATTATTAGGAACTATGTTTGAAGTATAAAAAGTTTTTAGCTAGATATAAATGGAACAAGTTTATGACGTAGGCTTAACATGTCAAACAAAAAGGAGTTCTCATTCAGAAGCTGTGAGCAACTTGGAGGTCGTTTTCATAACTAGAAGTTACATTTTAATATAGCCAATTGTAATCTAAGTTTTCAATTGTGGGTTTGAATTGGGTTCAAAGATGTAATCCGCTCTATTTATGTAATGCGGTTCAGTATATTAACTAAAATTCTAAATCTAACTCATTTTCTTAGGGTGTGCAACAATCTTTTTAATCTCTATACGATTTTAGTGGGCGATTTGTGTCTTTTAAGATGTTACAGAGAGATTTACCCATAAAATCTAATTAAAACTATTATATGTCGACTCACTCTTCACTGAAATCTTTTATTCATTCATAATCGTTCGGAGACATATGGTTTGGGCTATACTCTGAATCTTTGTCCTTTATAAATTGATAGCATTCATCAAATTTGAATTATATTCTTTGATCCTCATAGTAGTGCCTTTTTACTAGTCTCTTTTATAAAAAAATAAACGCAAGCGTACTTTGTTAGTGTTTAATTAAAAGATCAAGTAACTTATCCTATGTATAAGAGATGCGAAAATTACCTACAAATTCTTGAATCGACAAACTTAAACTGATATAACAAAAAATATGTTGTTGTATGGCACATAATCAGTTATCCTTTTTGGGGTAACTTGGTATTTATCGTGTATTTGTTGCATTGATCTTCGGTTTGTATTCCTATAATATTGCACATATTGGTTGAACAACCTCCCCATAAAGGTTTCGAGTGAAATTGTTTTAGCTTGAACATCTTCACAGCGGGTTTAATTATATCAGGGTTTAATTATGACCAATATCTTTATTTGAATTTATGATGCCATACTTATAAAAGTATGAAATGAATTAGATAAAGTAGATAATAAGGTGAAATGCCCAAAATATATGAAATTAGATGTGTGTTGTTTGGTAGAGAGAACAAATATATTTATAGGATATTTTCAAAAACTAGTTGTTGATAGAGTAAATCATTGTACTTTTTACATAAATCACTGGGCTTGTAGTTATACTAAAATTTGAAATCTAATATTGTCATCGTTTTCCATCTTTTAGACCTTGCCAACCAACACTTAGCCGTCATGGTTGATCGTTTCAGAAAAGTGGTAAAAATAGTTCGTTCGCCGAGACTTGTGAAGATTCGTTTTAGACCTAATTTTGATTTAAACTAGAAAATAAGTAAAAGATTTTAACAATATTGGGAAGAACTGGAACTCAGAATTCCACCAAAATCAATTCTGAATGATTTCTACAATGATTCTTTAACAATTATAGCTCTTTTATTGACTTTGTTTCTTTGTCAAAAGTAGATTTCTAAAACATTAACTGTAAATCACAAGCATGACACATCAAAAGCTCTTAAGGCCCAGCATACACCATCAAACAAAATCACAACTAATTAAGAAAAATCATAAATCAATTAAAAATCAATAAAAAAGTCATTAAAAATCAAAAATACTTATCATTTGTTCGTTTCATAAAAGTGGTAAAAATGGGTTCGTTCACTGAGACTTGTGAAGATTCGTTTTAGACCTAATTCTTAATTAAACTAGAAAATAAATAAATATTTTAACAATATTTGGAGAAACTGGAACTCAGGATTCCACCAAAATCACTTATGAATGATTTCTACAGTGATTCTGTAACAGTTATAGCTCTTTTATTGACTTTGTTTCTTTGTCAAAAATAGATTTCTAAAACATTAACTATAAATCACAAGCATGGCGCATCAAAAGCTTTTAAGTCCCAGCATACACCATCAAACAAAATCACAACTAATTAAGAAAAATCATAAATCAATTAAAAATTAATACAAAAGTCATTAAGAATCAAAAATAGTTACCATTCATTCATGAAATATGGATTCCCCCATTGTCCCAGTGGTTGAGTTTAGCTCCTCATAATGTACACACTCTCAAAACAATTATTCATGGCTCAAAAGTGTGTAAAAAGAAAAAATAATAATAACACAGATGGTTCAGTGTAATGATGTTGCAAACCACTGCTCTCACTGTTACAGAAGAAAAATGTTTTCAGCTGAAGATAAACGTTGCAGATGCTAAGATATCCGTTGCAGGTGGGTTGAAGAAATCGTTGCAGCTGAAGATAAACGTTGCAGAACGGTTGAAGAAACCGTTGCCTTTCTCTGTTATTCGTGTTCTTCAGCAGCAGCAAAGAACTTTTCTTGTGATGATTTTTCTTCTTCTGTTAGCTTCCTGAGCTTGACCCAACCTCTCTCAATCTTTTCTGGACTTGATACAACTTTTTTCTACACCACAGGAGCAAGGAATCTCCAGGAGAATTCCTTCCTCTTGTTTTCCCGGCCGTGCTCCCCTCTCCCTGTCTTCGATTTGTTTGATATTTATAGGTCTCAGAAACCTAGTAACTCCTCCTTAATCGATAAGGACCCAAAATCTATCCAAACCCAATTATAACTTGCGTGTATATCCCAAACTTCATAAAAATCAGTTTCCGGATAAAACAAGGATTTCAACCATTTTTCTCGACAGCAAACACTCTATACGACGTGTTTTGATCTGTCTTGCTTATTTCTCTAATTTGGTAACTCTAAAACACCTTCAAATCCCTTTAAACTTGTTCTCCAATATCTCATACTTTGTTTCTCGCATGAAGCTTTTCTTCCCGCCAATTCTGGATTTCAAACAAGTTGGAGTGGGTGCCTTTAGTAATTTCTCCATGTGTTTCTATCACTTTTCGAGCCAATTTTTCCACAAATGTTTATTTCCCAAAAATACCTACAAACGCATAAAATGACACAATAAATACAAAATTGATCAATAACAATATAGATAATTGAGGAGAAATCAGACACCAAAATGTGTCTATCAAATACCCCCAAACTTACTATTTTCTAGTCCTCGAGCAAATCTATAAATAAAATAAAAAATCCTAACTCACTTTCATAGGCATCACGATTGCACTTAGCGTGTGCAACAAGCCTTTAAACCCCTAGGTGTCCTTAGTGGACGAGTTTTAGTCTCGTGAGGGTTTACAAGAAGTATACTCACAAAACCTTATACTCCAAACCCTAGCTACCTGTGAACGATTGAGGGTAAACACTAAAAAAGTTATTTACTTGGCATACTAAATTTTTCATGTGATTGAACTTTGATAGATTTTGAGTATCGTGGTTGAACGACTATCTAAGTAGAGTTTTAAATTATTGTTTGAATTTTAGTACGCTGAGTGCAAACTCGTGTACAACAATATGAGTCCAATTGTTGTACACGAGTTTGCACTTAGCGTACTAAAATTCATTCAAGAATTCAAAACTCTACTTAGATAATCGTTCAACCACGATACTCATAATCTATCAAAGTTCAATCACATGAAAAGATTTAGAAGATGGATATGGAGATGATGAAGTTTGCGCATGTTGACTAAGGTGAACGGTGTTTCCCATATCTGTATGAAGTTCAATGCCAGGATGAATCCTAATGGATTGAGATATGCTCCCATTGGTCTTACTCCTTATACTAATATCGACGCAACTGGTATATACAAGGGTCCCAACAATCGATTTATTGAAAATGAAACCACTATCTTTATTTTCTTAAATGTACTGACAACATGAGTGGATCAAATGAATCCAAACACATGCTCCTTATCAACATGTTACATGATAGTTTTATGGATCATGCGTTCCATGCTTGCTTAGGCGACGGAGACAGTGAGAACACACACCTATTGATATCAAAGTGTCAATACTCGATCATTTTTTTTTTTAAAAATCATAGTCTAAATAATCTCAAACACTCTACTCCATCCTGGAGGCGATAACAATTCGATACTGGTGCTCTACCAAATCACTTAGAGAAACACAAAGATTGCAAAAATAAAAACATAAGGTGATATGGTTGAGATAGACTCCGAGATACGGTGACGACTATCATGTTATTTCTAACACCTGAACTCTGTCCTTTTATGAATATACCATTTAGTTGGGCACACCAATTCTTATAGAAAAAGAGCTAAGTTTCCATCTACCTAGAATGGATTGTGTCATCCTGAATTTTTTACAAGTTTCTAGACTTTGGAGTTTCATATTTCAACTCTAAAGATTCTCCCTTACCCCCAAACTTAAATCTAACATTGTCCTCCATGTTCTAAAGATGAATGATTAAAAACATGAACAAGGAGAAACTATTACCACTTCAAGAAAATGAGTTAAGGAAAGATATTACCGTGTTGCATGAGCATAGGTTACCTCCCAAGGAGTGCTAAGTTTGAAGTCTTCAGTCAGACTAAGAAAGAATTAGTCACCTCATAAAATCATACAACAATAGCAGGAACAACTGTGAGTCATCTAAATAAAATAATATTATTCAAAATAGAAGGAAACTGGAGCAGACCCAGAAAGTGAACAAACAGAGTACAACCTTATCCATATCTAGTGTCTTGTTTATGACAACTACATCTAGTTGAGGTTTAGGTTCGGACTCTATAAAAGGGGAAGGAGTGAAGGGACGGTTTGAAAGTCCCTGAATACATGGGAAAATATATCTAAAAAATGGGAAGGAGTGAAGGGACGGTTTAAAAGTCCTTGAATACATGGGCCATGTATTTACGTAGGTGAATGGCCATGAAAAATTAATCCACCGAATAATTCGCGATTTAAACGGGAAAAACCACATAAAACGCGAATAGGATTCAGAAGTGTTAAATATGTATGAAGTACGCGTATTATTTGTTTCCCAACCGTATAACATAATTGATTTACTAGGGTACCATCCGTGCCGAAACGACACGGGCTTTATTCATTGTTAATCGTCGGAGGAAACATGACCCCCATCACCAACCTTCACCGCCTCATCTTGTTCAACCTGCACATTGGTTTAGTTTTGATTGTTGTTTTGATCATTTATTTCATTTTCCGAAACGGTACGGCGCAGCGCTTTAATATGGTAACGTGTTATTTTTGTTAAAATTCAATACATAATAAATTAAAATATACCCATATCTATCGATTCCAAATGCAACAAATACTTTTTTATTGTTGAATTAATTTAATTAATTTAATTAATTTATAAAAATGAGTAATATATATTCAGTAGGTATTTGTCTATTCAATTCGAAATACGATGTGTTTTGTTTGGGTACTACGTTGATGTGGATTTGTGTATCTTTGTGTCTGTTGTTAAATGGTATTTAATGAGAGTATCATTTGTTATTTTGACATTGTAAGAAATCAGCCTAATGTTAAATGTTTTAATTAGCAAATAATAAACACATATCCAACATAAATTATATATATTTCCAAGTAACTAAAATTTGTAAAGGTTGATGACATTCTTTTATATGAATTTATTGTGAATTATTGTTAATGTGGAAAAAGTACAAAATTAGATATCAATATTTTATTTTTTGATCGACCAATAAATTCATATAACCCTATAATCGTATAAAATATTTGCTATTAATTATTTAAATTTATAAAATATTATATCCAACGCAATGAACGATGGATCAATTCACTTCTCTGATTTGAAAATAAAAATATTTGTTATTGAAACAACAACGACAGGAACACGTAAGACTATTTCCAGTCTTATGGTATATGATAGAAGTGTCTTTGTTTTTTTTTTATCAATTTGGAACAATTGATTAATCATGTTTTGGATTGTTGTTATCATTATTTATCGTTACCTTCAATGTTTATTGTAATATCATTTTTTTAAAAAAAATTACAATTATTTTATTTTAATAATGGTTCTAAAATTACACTCGATGTAACCCGCCTTATGGATTTTATTATATTATTTATTTACTTATTTATATAAGTATTATTTTTTGGATTGGATTTTACACAGATACTTGCAGGTCACATCTTGGATGTCAAGTGATTGCACGACCAGAACTTGATAGTATGCAATTAGCTTTACCGGCTGCGACCTGGAGTTTTGTCGTTGACGGGTACGTATCAAAACCACGCTGAACATATTCTAAAGAAGAGCTCCCAGATCTATTGACATTATAATCATCATTCAAACCCTTGTAAATACAGAACCCTGAGCATTATCTTCACGAGAAACACAGATAGTTCGTTCGTAATATAATTTGGTCTAGGATGCATACGCTAAGATTCTATATTTGTAATGAACTAATTTTTGGTGAAGATCATATTCATCGTAATCATCATAGTAGGTCAAAAGAATATTTTGGCTTTATCTTTGAACTTTGAAGACCACTCCCTCTCACCAACGAAGTCTGATTCACTGGATTGGAAACCGACAAACTTTGTATTATCAACCAAGCCTCGTTACCTGCCAGAAGACAACCACTAACCCACCAAAATGGATGCACTAAGTTACAAAATTAAGAGCACATTAAGTATGCTCATAAATCTAACCACATAATTTTCCAAAATATTTCACTAAAGGGTTAACACAACACGATGGACATTCAAACTGAACATCTCCCCATGCTTAGGATGATTCTTGGAACTTTTTCAAACCTATACAACATTCCCAGTGTTGGGAATTCGGGATTACAAATACACACCATTCATACAACTTTTTCATACAGTCTATTGCCATTTAATCTTGAGTTAGAAAGCTGAAATTTAATAATTTTGGTGTCATTATTTACTGATATTATCTTATACATTAAGGTGTTACTTTTAAATTTTATTCAGAGAAGAAAGGCACCATAGAGAAGAATGCTAGCCTAAATTAAGATAAGAAAGCTAGCATGACACTCAATTAATAACAACAAAGATTTAGCAGTGCTTAAAAGACAACAAATTTTCTTAGTATTCAAACCGTGCATTTAAATTGTACACCAGTATTTCACAATCCAAATCGAGAGAGGTTTCTTTCTACCGCAGATTTAAACTAATGCAGATGCATGGTTATTCTCAAGAAAATAACTGAAAAGTACAACATAATTAGAGTGAGAATGACTTACATGTTCTCTTTATTGAACTTGCTAATACTGTTATCATGCAATAAGCTTGGAGACATGGGCCAACGATCAAACCTTTGACCTCCTTGTTCCTTTAGGAAATGTGCCTTCCACCATTAAGTTCATGATTCATCTCCTCATCCCAATATTGGGAAGATATCCATATTGCTACTTTAACTGCCTGATTATGACCACAGGTGCCATCATCCGGTAGTATTTGATTCTTCTTTGGTTTCAACCTACTCAATGATCCAGCACTTCTCTTCTCGGCAGTCCTTAAGTACGCATTGTTCATCCCCCTCTCTTCAATAATGTTTCTACTCTTTGTGGTGGTGTTTCTTGCTTCCTTTCTTTCATGTTATGTCTTCAAGGGTCTTCCTGAAACGAATACCATTTTTTTATCTCATTAAAATTTACCTTCAATATTAGGGCTCCACCAACAACACCCTGAAAAAGTAAATCTGTGCAATGAAAATATCAAGGAGTCATTACAAAATTTCCAAAAAAAAAAAAAAATCACCCAAAATATATAGAACTACGCCAACATCATGCCAGTAAACTAATATGAAGATCTGTGCAATGAAAATATCAGGGAGTCATGACAAAATTTCCAAAAATAAATAAAAAAAATCACCCCAAAAAAATATAAAACTACACTTTTATATAAAAAAAAAGTCTTTAGAGCACCTTAACAACATCAACTCTCAAACGCAATTAGTGAGAAGATCCATCACATTTGAGTTTCCCAAAAAAATATTTGGCAGTTTTCTAGAATAAGCATGTTGGCATCAGAGTACACAATCTACACATACGCAGAGCGATGGGAATACATGAGAAACAATGATCAGTGGAAAAAAGACTATCCTTTACTTGCAAAATGGATTCCAAGAATTAGACAATAAGTACCGTATTTTTCTGCATTTCCTAACCAACTTATATTGCTTTTGATGCTAGTTGTTGGTTAGACTGAAGATCAGTTTGAGCAGCCAGATAATACGACAAAGGCTGTTTCTATGACTCAGCTTCCCAGGATATCTGAAGCATTTGAAAGGACCAACCGTTCACTTGTTTCATCCAATCAAGATAGAAATTCATTGATCTGTGGTCTAGTATCATCAAGAAAAGTAAACTCTCTCGTAATAAATGATGTCTCATAAACATCAAAACAAATGAGAGAGTTACCTTTTTCCACACATTGTTATTTGCAGAAACATTATTGCTATTAGGAGCTGACGCTCCATGTGCTGGAGTTGGTGCTGCAGGTGCAGGCGCCTTTTGCCCAACAATAGCAGGTTTTACCTTTATAGTGGTAGCTGGCATATTCATAGAAGCACGCCCAGCATTCCCTTTTGTAACTTTCAACTGCATATGAAATTTGATATCAGTAATGAGACTCAAAGAGGATTTAAGTACATAGATTTTTAAGAAAAAAGTTGGAATTGGACTGACAACTGCAGCATATGACTTCTTTGGAGCATCTTCTTGCACCACAGGCCCAGCAGGCTCTGCCATCTGTCTAACTTCAATTTGCACTAGTTGAACTTGAGGAGGCTCCTCAACAACCTCTTCTTGCACAACCACCTCTTCCTCATTGTTCAAATGACCATGAACTTCAACACCATTGCTCAACTCCTCCGCAATATGTGCTGAAGTATCTGGCATGGCTAGATAAGGGACATGAGAGGGTTCTGAAAAGAAAAAACAATAGTCAAGTCCCATTAGCCATTACAATAGTAAAAGAAAAAACAATAGTAATAGCAAAACAGGAAGAATAATAAGTGAATGAGAGACCAACCAAGTTCTTGAGCCACTGAAGCTGATGTAATGGTTTCACTTGTTCCGTTAACCAACACGACTAATTTCTTTTGAAGCTTAAATATACATTCAAGCTGATTTCTTTTGAAGCTTAAATATACATTCAAGTTGATTTCTTTTGAAGCTTTACACAAATCAAACCCAAAACCTAAATTAACCCAATTTTCTCTATAACATCACAATATTTCGAAATCAAGAAAATCCTAAAATTGATTTCAAAATATTTACCTTTAATTCCTCAAGGGTTTAGAAAATCCAGCAAACCCAATCCAAGCGTATTGATTCTTAGCTTTTCCAGTTAAAACCCCAATACTTTTAAACACTAACAATACCATAAATCCCCTGTCTCTCCACACTAACATTAAAAGATCATAAATTTCAACACCTAATCGATTCGCTGCATCATCCAATCCAATAAATCGACTTCAGACCGAATATATAACCCTAAAAAGCTGCACAAATCATGAAATTTATCAACACTGGATCATTTGATCTAACTAACACTGGGAGAGAAGGGGAAAGATCACCACTGTAAGTTGTTAAAAATAGATGTATCCTGGTTGTTGGGTGATTATTTATATTTTCAACGCTATTGTTACGTAAATATAGATTATTTATATTTTCAATATAAAATTATAATTACTAATTTTATGTATTTTTTAATACTTTTATTGTTACTTTAAAAAAAGTGTTTTTTTTATTGTTACGGTTATTGTTCTAATCCTTATGTTTTGTTTGTTTTCCAAATGGGACTTTTTTTTCTTCTGAAGCTAGTGGTACAAATTACAACCTAATTGAAAGATCAGCACGAATGGAACAGCTACGGAGGAGAGCAGACAGATGCGTGAAAAAAAAAATGCTGCTGGCAATAGCCTTAGACGTGGTTGCCAGCAATACCGTGTAACTTTCATTCGGTCATCCTTATGCCATCAACATCTTGATTACCTACTGGTCCACCAACTCATACTGATTGTAATTTAGCCGGCATTCTAGCCTGATTACTACGCTCAGAATTTCAGCCAATTTCTTAATTAATTATGGAAAGAAAAGATTATATCCATTAGTTAGTTAGTTAGTCACTTATGAAGTCTTTAGGTGGGAATGGATATGGGTGCATTAAGATGACAAAGTCCAATTAAGTTGGTTTTTGTTTTCTGATTCTTGTCGATATGAATTGTCGCAATTCATCATTTTGAATTGTAGTGAGTACCAAATTTTGAATGGTGGGCAATTTTTGGAATACATAAATACTGGTTTTAATATATATGATTTCAATTTATGGATGGTCTACAAGACTACATGAGACAAGACACAATAGCACAAACCAGCTAGGATTACCTCATGCCAAGGGCTGACTCTGTCTGTCTTACTAGTTGAGGTTAATTCGGGTCCCCAAACTCATAAAAAATCCCAACAGTAGTGTATACAGAATTAACTATAACTAATGCATTTGGTATGTTCCACAACATTAATTATGACTTCAATTACACGTACCTTCTAATTAATATATCAAGATGTAACTCGGATTAAATCTTGGGAAACTGGCGTACACGAAATACATTATCATGGAGTGTATATTTCTTCGAAAATTAAAACTAAGTAGATTATTTTTATATCTGTTTAAATGGCTATAATAAGTTACCAGGTAAATATAAATATACTAGTAATTTGAATTCAAAATTTATCAACGACATAATCTTAACTATTTTAAAAGAAAAATAAAATAAAATAGACATTATATAGTCACGTCTCCAAACATTTCAGCTGAGACTAAACTGCCTAATACAGTACTATTCCAGCCCCGAGCAAATATTTTTCCATTTCTTCCGAAAAGTAACCCCATTTTTTTTCTTCCATATGAATCACGCCGTTCTGCATTAAATGCTTTTTTAAAAATATGTAGCCGCCGCCGGTATATCTTCCTAATTATCGTATCCTAAAAAAACAAGAAAGATAACGTAAAAACATCAACGAATTTGTCAACTAATTTGAAAAGTTTAAAATATTTAAATTTGTCGCTAACTAATTAACTTCCTTTCCATATTCAACACGTTTCACATGACGTAAACAAAATAGAATTTAATCTGTCGATCTCTCTTCTTTTCCGTTCTATCTTCTCTCCAAATTCAGTTTAAAAACAAACCCATATCTTCCTTTATTTTCTTATCTCTCTTTCTATCAACAAAATATCCCTCAGCAGTTACGAAGCATGAATTTCAATATCATATAAATGTTGCACACACAAATCCTCGATCTCAACAAACAATCAACGGTATTTCATATTACTAATCTCAATCTCTTTCTCAGTTTCATTATGAGTAATAGTAAGGTTCATTCACAAGGAAATGTACCCTTTTCATGGGAAAATCAACCAGGAGTTTCCAAGAAGACATACTGCCAAGATAATCATCAATATTCTAGAGATGATGATGGGTATTACAAACAACTTCTACCACTTCCTCCTTGTCATCCAATTTCTGATCATAGCACTCATAAAACAAAAATAGACCTACAAATCCCACTTCCACCATGCCCAATTCAATATAAGCTCAAGCTCTCTAGGAGTAACTCAAGTACCTCTGGTAGGAAAGGACTCAAAAGATTTAACGAGGACCCATTTTTTGCAGCTTATAAAGAGTGTACCAAAACAAAAAATAGAAGTATTAGCACTACAAAGACTAGAAGTATTAGCACTACAAAAAGTAGTGGATTTGGAATATTTTCTTGTAAGAATTCATGTGGGGTTAAAGAGGATAGCTTGATCAAGTCTCATCATCATCGTCAACAACAGAAACAGGTTTATTCTCCTACTATTCTTAGAGACGGAGTTATTGATTTGAGGGAAAATGGAAGAAAGGAGAGCAATTAATTAGAAGCTTAATTAATTCTCTGTCAAGTACTATTATTATTAATTCTTAACTTGGAAGCTTTAATTTCCTTTTGTTTTGTTGTTTTTTCTTGTGTTGGGTGTTGAGTTTGCTCATACAGCAGACAATGTTAAATGTTGCTCATGTTTAATTAGAAGGTTTGGTCATACACAATTTAGTATGATTGTTGATTTGCTGCCATTGGATTTGATTTTTCTTTGAGCTTTGATGTTTTAATTACCCACTGCTCAATTACAAAATTGGCCAGCTGTGGCTTTTGTTCACCCATGTTGAGAGGGGGTGTTTTATAGCGTGTGTTTGGATACTAAAAATATAAGTGATTCTACAGTGAATCTCAAAATTAAAAATAAAAATAATTATTTTATAAAAAATTAATCTTTTTATTTTTAAAAATTATTTTAAAATTAATTTCTGATTTTTCTAGTCCTAAATGGTATCTAAACAGGCTGGGTTCCAAACAGACTGCAGCATGCCAAAAAAATATAAGTTAAGAGGGAGTGCTTATGGACAGAGCTTGGTCCGAGTATTTAATTCATCGAAATGAGTAGAATTCAACGGCTGTTAATCAACAGGCTAATCATATTTCTCTTCTTCGTTTTCATTTTTCACGTTCAAAGATTAGAATGTGTATTAAAGAGAAAATTGTGGTATACAGAAGCTAACCAGAAGAATGCTTACGAAAACTTTTGAATTATACTTAATAGTTTGTTTGGATGGGAATGGAATGGAATAATATATCCTAGCTTGATTTTCTACAAATGGAACGAGATAAGAAGTTCGATCTCGCATTGGTCTAAAAGTCTTCAGTTTGATTTTGGTTGTGTTTGAAGTTATATCAAAGGAGGTCGTTGTCGCATAGAAATTATATTACTCAGTAACTTTTTTATTTTTGAAGCATAAATTTTTTATTGAACTACTAAAACACTATTATACGAGAATATGCGATATTCACGTAGATGACCATTACAATCGGCTTGGCAGCAACATGACTGTGGAGCAGGATGTGAGCAGTAGCCTCTGGATCAAAATTATATTGGGGGTAAATGTTGGAATTGACGAGGTGGATATGGTTTAGGTTATCGAGGATCGGTAGAACTTCGAAGAATATTTTCCACAAAAAAATTATACTTTTGGTGGACACTGTAGTGTTCAAAGGAACTTAGATGATGGTAGTGGGTTCTGATGCAATCGATCTGAGGTGTTGGTCAGGCATTTGTGTCCATATGTTGTGGTGTACTGCACGAACGTTACCTATTCATCCCCTTGTTTTCCTGCCTGTTCTATGGTGATTCTTTTGACTTAAGTATTTAGCTGACAACAGGTGATTCTTTTGACTTAAGTATTTAGCTGACAACTTGTTATAGCTAGTAGACATGATTGTAAAAGTATTTGCAACTATTAATTAGTTTGAAGATAGCAGGTGCGGTGAAATAAGTTTTGATTTTCTGAGAAGAATAGTGCCCTGAGTAGATGAGATAATAATTGCAGTAGACGAAACTCCGTTGAGTGGCAACGAAATACTAATTTTCTAGGTATACAAAGCACTATATTGCAATAGACGAAGTATGAGGAACCCATGTCGAAGTAGTATATGTTCGATGCAACCAGTTTTAAACATGAAAGAAGACTAGAGTGCATCATACTACTTATAATGGTTTTATCAACTACTATTTATAATTTTCACCACTTAAAAAATACTCATAATGGTTTTACTGATCATTATTAATAATTTTTACCGCTTAAAAATAAACAGACCAGCTAGTATGGAGCTCATTTTCATATTTTGGATATGAATGCACTATGTGGAAGGGGATTTTACCCGAAATATGGAAACGGGCTCCATACTAAAAACATTATTAAGCAAAAGAGATGAAATTTTAACATAAAAGTTTGTGAAAAGATCGTTAACGATCTACACTCACACTCCAACCCGTGAACCTTGTCTGGTAGTACACGTACTCCAAATTTTCTGGTGGTAAACTATATAGTCCGAAAGAATTATCGTAACACACTGAAAACATACACCATAAGTTTCTTGATAATTGTTATATTTGAGCACCTTCCATACTAGTTGGAGGTATCCGACAAGATCATATAACAGAACTTTCTTTCTCTTTTCCTTGTTTTCTCTCAGGGTACAATCTTGTTGATAGTCCCTCAGATCGGCTCATAACTACTCTCTCTAAGTGGGTTTGAACTGATCTTGGTAATGTAAACATGATTTTTTTTTATTTATTTCTTCAACTTCTTCTTTCTTTATTTTATCGTTGTAATCAATCTCTTTTTTTTTTTAAGTTTAAGGAAAATTTTGCATTGATCCTGAGAATATCAATGAGATATAAAAAGGTGTCCATATATATCTTTTCAATCAAAAAAATTTAAAATGAACTTTAGGGTTTTTTTGTTTCTTTTAATTATCTTTTTTGGAGATATTTCTTGTTTATCAGCTGGTTCTAAAAAGATAAAGAAATGGTGATGTTGTGATTAATTTGAAGTGGGGTTTCATTGAATTGATCCAACAATTATATGTTGTTGTGTGTTCTATCTTCTTTATTAATTGTTTCGCGGTTGTTCTAAATCTTTTCTCTTGTTTTTCCCCAAGTTTTTCTTCCATTGGGGTTGAAGTTGTGCAATTGGTGGTGGTGTACTTGTGTTGGAAGAAAAGGATGATGATTTATTTGTATAGTGGTGTTTGTTTGGTTTTTGGGTGGCCCTTTCCCTATTTTTTCTAGGTGGTGACATTGGATGGTGGTGCTCCTTCTGCTACTGTTGGATTTGATAGTGGTGGTGCTGGTTCGTTGGGCGTTTCCTCTTTATTGCAGGTGGTGCTACTCTTGTTAAGTGGTTGCAGTGTTTGTGATATTGGGTAGAAATGGGTTTTCCTAGCGACAACTCTTACCGGAAGTTGTGGGTGGTGCTTCCTTGGAAGTGATTTTCCTAAGAGATGGTTTATGGTGGCTACTGGCTAGGGTTTCTCCTAGGTTAAGGGTTGTTGGTGCTAGAGTTAGGGTTAACATGATAGGTTTTGGGTTCTCTTTAGGTTGTTGTTTTGGTAAGGCCTTAATGAAGTTGACATTTGTAACTAAAGATTGCCTCAACATTTCTATGTTCTAAGTCTAACCTAACGAAAGTAACTTTAGTAACCAATTCAAGTGACTGAGTTTTGGAACTAAACTTGATATGTTAAACCGAGCAGATAACAATTATTTATGATCATCTCTTTATGTTTGTTTTATTTTGGTTTAATTTGATTTGATTTGTTTTGTAAGATCATATGAATGTGGTACGTGTTTGCCGACGCCAATCAATGTATGCTAGGGAATTGGATCAGGAATGTGAAAGTGTTAAAGCACTAGTAGAAGCATTTGGGTGGTTACATCCCGAATTACGTGGAGTATGATGGTTTCACTGTGAATTGCTTTGTTTAGAGGTATTATGGGAAGACTTATACCTTGTATTTCCCATTTGGCGAGATGACCTTGATCCCCGATTAAGATCAACAAATTAGGCCTGAATGTGCAAGGGAAAACTATTTCAGAAGGGAATAATTGTAAGGACTTATAATAGAACAAATTGCACGCTCTGACTAAGAGCAGAGCTAGTGCAGTTGGTATATTGGCTAATTTGCAATTATCACCCCACAGTGGGATTGGCAAACTTAAAATTTGGGTCGACAAATTGGCATTTTGGGGAGTTTGCCAATAGAGGCTCAAGTTGAGTCGACCGACTCAATTTGAGACGACCGATCAGGTTGGGTTGCTCGGCCCAGGATCGTCTCTCAACGACTCTCATTTATCTACCTATAAATTTCAACATTTTCAACTCCAAATCACACATTCTCCACTAAAAAATTATTCTACTTTCACTCGAATCTTAATTTTTCCATCTCAAACTCTTGTTCTCAACTTCTGTTCAAACAAAAATGACAAAAATTGCAACCCAACTTGATTTTTCTGGAGTCATACTCGAATATTCTATTAGTAAGATATGTGATGGTTATAAGAAAATTGAGAATGAGAAAAAACAAAGAGGTCTTCAAGTTTTAGATGTTAACCAAGACAAATCTGCAACTATAAGAAAAAGAAGAGTTCAAAGCAAGAAAATCGAAGGAAAAAAATCGTAAGTTATCCGTACAACTGGTCACAAAAACCATGGAATTTTTTTCCAAGAGCGCATCGAATGGAAGATCCTTCAAATGAAGATAAACAGGAGGCCCAAGATTGTCAGAGATTTTTTCTTAAGTGTTTATTTAATTTAAGTTTTTACAGCCTTAGTTTATATCTTGTAAAAGAACATAGTATATTAAACTAATATAATGGAGATTGGTGTTTTAATATAATTTTAGTTAATTTAATCTAACTATTAAGCTTGTTTATTCCTTTTAAAATCAAATTATATTTAACTAAAAATTTAAAATTGAATTAGTTTATTGTTAAAATCATAAATAGTCGTTTGATTAAACCTAGATGAAAGACTATGATCGAAACTATAAATTATATAGTCGTTGCAAACTGAGACGATCAACCTAGGTTGAGCCGACAATGGCTAGTTCCATACAACGACTATAAAATAGTTATGTAAATTCTACTATTTTCACTTCCCAAATCACACATTCTCTAATTTATTTTACACCCATATGGCTCAACCGTATGAATCGTATATTCTTCTAAAAACATTATAATTGTTAATTTCATATATGAATCGTATTGTTTGCATAAAAATATAAATCAAAATGTACGACATACTTATTTCAAAGTCATCAAAATAAAACGTGTGTGTAGTATACCACCAACATTCCAGAATCATATGTATGAACTTGGCCGAGTGTTTCTTCGCCTCCATATGGTACAAAGTCCTCCAAGAAATTTATTCACAATAATTATTAGCACTTTCGGGAAAAAATTAATAAACTGGTTTAATTTCATACCAACCACCTCTTGTTTTTTTATGCTTGGAATCTCGCTATGTTCGTGAAGATACATGACCTTGACTCGTGGCTAACTTTCGACTGAAAACTAAATTAAGAATGTTATCTTCATCCGAAAATCCTTGTTGAGTAGGTAGAGGTTGTGTAACACCCGCATTTTCCGCATGACGCTTACTCAAGGACGTGTCATGGCATGAGATGAAGCTTCATCTCAAGCTTATAAAGCTTACTCAGGGATGCATCAGGGTGTGGATGCATCAGCCTTGGCACAACTGGCCTTGATGTTAACCAGTTGGCGTACTTGCCTATCAGCGATAACTAGATGGCGGAATAACCTAGCAGCTGGCTAACCACTTAGCGGATATGCTAACCAGTTGGCGTATTTGCCTATCAGCGCTAACTAGATGGCGAATTAGCCTAGCAGCTGGCTAACCAGTTAGCGGATATGTTAACCAGTTGGCGTATTTGCCTATCAACGCTAACTAGATGGCTGATTATCCTAGCAGCTGGCTAACCAGTTAGTGGATATTCTAACCAGTTGGCGTATTTGCCTATCAGCGGGAACCAGATGGCGGATTAGACTAGCAGCTGTCTAACCAGTTGGCGTTTTTGCCCAAAGTACAGTAGATGGATGTCCCTTACCCTTTTTTTATATTTTTTTATAGAAATGCGAGTAAAACATATATAAGAATGAGGTGTTGGTTGAAAAAAATGATGCTTAGTTATGCTAACCAGTAAGCGGATTTGCATTATCTATGCTAACCAGAAAGCGGATTTGCTTGTAGATTTGCCGATGAAGTATGAATTATGTGAAAGCATCATTCATCCATGTCGCATACTCGAGAATGCATATTTGCATATTAAGTAGCGAAAATTATGCACAAGCTGGTGCATACCTTGCGAAATTCCCTTAGCCTATGCGGACTAGGCTTTGCTTGGCCTTTGGCCATGCAACGAAGTTGGATTCGGTGTTGGCTTTGCCTTAATTGACTTAAGTCGTTTGTCCCTTTTCGGATGAACAACGGTCATGCTTGATCCCTTCAAGGTACAAGTTGGATACGTAGGCAGTCGTAATGCAATGCATTGAGGTGCATCATCTTGTCGCTCATATCATCTAATTTGGAGATGATTGCGACACTTTGGTAACTCATATCATTTGGCTCGGCAATGCTAGGCAAGAGATGATTGTTACCACACTTGATAAGCTAGTTGCATTTCATAAATGGATGTTCATACTTCCTATCAAGCCATCCGGTGTGAACAGAATATGCCTGGTTGTTTCACTTTTGGCAAGAGCAAGATCAGTGCATCCACCCAGCGCTTAGTTGAAGCAGAGTTAAAAAAAATAAAATAAAATAATGGGCCTGGAATGGCCTAGGCGCTAGTACAGACATGAGTTAGGCTTGGACAATGCTCGTAAGTATGTGCTAGACAAAGGCATTCACCATTGGCTTTAATGGCCTTGTATCCTTTGCAGAACAAGGGTGAGTTGGAACGGTATGGAAACTATGTTTCGAGAATCCTGCTTGCAAAACATTCTTGGAAAGGCAAGTCGACCTGCATTTGCCTAGAAAGAAGTGAAGCTTTAAGGCCTGGTTACCGACTTTTAGAGTGGCGCGTCGGGAAGTTCTGGCATGACCAGCACATAGTACCGGGGTGCGGAATTTACGATTCGTCACATGTTGAGTTAGTTGAGTATGCCTATTTCTGGGTGATTTTCTATTTCTATTTCAACTAATATTTTGAGATTGAGACATTGTAATTTTGAAAAAAAAGTGTATTTAGAGAACCAGAATATGAAGAGCTTTTTATGGTGAAAATATTAGAGAAGATTGTAGAGAAGATTGATTTTGGTGTGAGTAGAGAAGATAGATTTTGGGTTGTATTTATAAGGGGTGGAATTATGGCTGTTGGATTTGACCATTGATATTCCACTATTGTCGAGGGAGATTGAGCCGCTCGGTGCAGATTTTGGCGCAAGTCGGTTTAGTATGCTTTGTTTAGCCAATTTCCCACTGCCAAAAATCGAGTTTGCTTATCCACCTGACTTGATAAATTAGTCTATATGCCAATGCCCACTGGAATGCTCTAAGAAGTTGTTTGATTGGAACAAATAAACTTCAATCCTAAAGTTCTATAAATCTAATGAGTATATAATAAAAAAAATTCAAACAACTTATGCTAAAAGAAACGTTTTGAGGGATAAAGGAGAAAGAAGACCAAAAAATTGGGAACCCCAAAGAAAATACTCGTACAATCGCTGCATATATGTTATGTCTTGAGAACTAGGATCTCCCTTGGCACCAGTGGAAACATGGTGAACGCCAACTTCCTATAACTATTGGATCCCTTGAAGAAGGTCGGCAACTACTCCTGGCGCACTGTAGTTATTGCACATTTGTTAACAAATATACGAAGGGCCTCTAAGACATCCACCAACCAATTTGTCGGAAACTTCACGCTACTCCATGTAATGTTCTTTAATTGTTCTTGTTATTTTTGTTATTATTCAAATATTTTGATTCTTATATTTTATTTTCATTTGATCTTAAAGTTGTTATGGCCATATGAACACTTCCCAATATTTTTCACTAATAACAAATCGTTGAGCAAAAAAAATGGTTGGGAACCATATCAACCTAGAACTCTCAGATACGAGTTCAAAAGGGGTCTGAATCCAGGTGAGAAACCTTAATTGATAGACATGATATTGTATTTGGATGAGATGATAGACGATAAGGTAATGCTTAACCCCTACAAGGCCGAAAGAGAATATCACCACATTATGAGGGTTTGTTGCTTGTGTGTGCACTGTAAGTTGTATTTAAGGAGGACACATTATTTGGATTTATCTCCTTGATGTGGAACGTGTTTTACTCAATCTTTTTATTTTCTCATAATCATTATGTTTCAACTTTGTACCTACGTAGTGCCCAACAAAAGTCTTCGGATTCTTATGGTTATGGTGACCGCACATCACTCTACTTTTCCATACATTTTCATTTAAATTGAATACAAGCTTGAAGGTGCATCCACTATTCCTCGTTCCAGTCTTTTATACCCTCGTAATATTTTTTAGATACACATATCCCTTTTTTCTTGTGGCTAACGTACCCCCCACATCTCTAGCAAATCATCTCAAACCGAGTAAGCCCGCCATGATTGTTCCTCACTAATATATACTTATTCTTGAGAGACGTGTCCACATCCATTTCTTTTCCTCATCTTTACTTGTAAATCCCCACATAACACGAAGGCATGTTATTTATTTAACTTGTAATAAATTTCAATACTAACATATCAAAACATTTTGCAACCTACCAAACCATATATATAACGCTAAGAAGTTTTTGGACCTTACTTGTGCTCAAAAGCATCTTGAAGCCGCATCATCACACAGTCAGGATGATTATCGACCAAAGGTACGATCTAACAAAAAAAATTATATTAGTAGAATTAAATAAATAATAGGCATATTCGATAAAATTTAATTATACCGACTGTGCCAGTCTGACAAAGTCTATTTTTTAACTTTGACTGAGATAACATGGTATAACCTTTAAACCTTTATGTTATTTTCCTACTGAAATTGGAAAAAAAATTTTGATGTGTATCGACACAATTTAAAGGTATAACCACCATGCCGAAAAAGACAGTCGACCTATATGTCGAATGTCTCCTAAAATTGGACATAAACTTTATCTTTATTGGTATAGTTTAAGGATATAACAACCATGTTGATGGTAGAAAAAAATTCTTTTTTGTGAATTTCTTTGACCGTGCCAATTGTTGCCTGATAAATTGGGAAATACTTGGCGTCAACATGGAATAATTTTGAATGTTATGTTGATTCTAAGAAATCGGCATGGCGTTCATCATTTTACCATGTCGATGTTGAGTTTGTTTTATTTTTTTCTATGCTGAAATAAACCAAAAAAATCCACATTCATCTTATTTAAACATTTATCTGTGTATTCATAGTATTTGTATCATTGATTTCTTTATTTTCTTCGTTTGACTCTTCACTTGAACCTTCATGCTCATAAATGTCTTGATTTAGGGTTTCTCCAGATATGGAATTTTGATTGTCTACAAAATGTTGCAATTGCGAATCGTTATCAAAAGCAACGTAAACACCTTCTTCTTGGTGAGATGAGATTTCCTAATATCAAATTCCTCACTAGAATCTCTCATAAACCCTAGTTTTTTCCACTTTTCCCACAAAACTTCTTCTTATTCTTCTACTGTCTCTACAACTAACACTCTTTCACAAAATAATCAACCAACAATTCTTATGTTTAATAAACTAATATATTAACTAACAAGTGATTAACAACTAATTAAACAATAATAATTTAGCCATTAATAAAAATATACGGATAAAAAGTTATAGATTTTACCTCAAAGTGTCTGTAATTTGTTTTTTAGTATTCCTCAATTAATTGGAGTATCCTCCTATAGTGGGTTCAAATATAAGTATGTGATGGATATAATCATTTAGATTCAAAATTTAAATTTTGTCATTTTCAATTGATTCCACACTTCTACCTATCAAATAGTAAAGTTTATAATAACTCCAAGTTTTGGACTTGAAACTGAAACCGAATCAGCCTATTTGGTTTCAGATAACCAACTATCCATCGACACCCCCTAGTGCCATGCCAATACGTAAAAAAAAAAAAAAAAGGAGAATCGGATTGGACCAGCTAAATCCGGTTTTACTTTGGATCAGTCGGTCCACCACCGCCGTTTCTTTGCAGTGTAAATGTGTGATCATCGATTGTTTTGGATCGGGGTCGATAGTTTCCGATCCGGCGAACCTTGTGTTGGACCTTATATTATAAAAGGCCTTTTTTTCCTTGCTTAATTGGGGGCTTGTATAATTAATATGGGGCTATTGGAAATGTTAATACGCTCCATAAATTATAGGGGGATGCCAAAAGGTGGTGTAAATACTAAGTTACCCTTCCATAATAACTAATCCTAAAATCTTATCATAGCTAATATACTAAGCCCCCATTTTATTCCAAAACTAAAAATCAGAAGTTCAACTCTCCCTCTCCTCTAGACCTAACGACCCCTCTTCCCCCATTTTTTTTCCCGAAATCAATTCATCGTCGTAATCGTCGACTCGAAAACTTTAACCGACGATTAACTTCTTCTACAAACATGGTTCGTACGAAGCATTATCAAAGGAAACAAGATAACCCTAGAATCGTAGAGAAATTAAAAGGAAAGTTGAATTCGAGAAGCACCGAAGAATCAAATCTTGAAGAATCAATCGACGAAATGGCCCCCATTAAGGAATAAGTAAACTAAAACCCATTACTATACTTGTTTTGATTGTTTGTATGTGTGTTTTTAGTGTAAATTTAGGTTTGTAACCGCAAAGTTGCAGTTTCAGAAAGAGGGTCGTCATACTTTCAAATCAAAAACCATGACGACTTTTCATATGCATGTTAAAATTATGAATCATCGTCATGGTCTTTAAGTTGCGACCATGACGACCGTTACTGTTTTTTTTACCGAAGACGAAGGGTCAATTTAGGGTTGCATCGATTTTTACCTAAAACCATGACGACCCTGCATGTTTATTTTCACTAAAGCAAAACTCTATTAGGGTCGCATTGGTTTTTAAATTTAACCATGACGACTTTAGTTTTGAAGTTGTCAAGGGTCATCATTGTATTATAGATGGGCGTCATGGTTTACCTAAGGATCGTTATGTGATAGACACATTTTAGTGTCTAAATTGCACCTTAGTTTCTATTAAGTTAGTATTCGATTTTGCAAATATTACGTGTTTTTATGCTTTTGTAGGTACATTAGAAGAATAAAGATTTGTGGAAAAATTGGCTCAAAAAGTGTTAAAGGCACCCGGGACAAGTGTTATTGGCACCCCAAGAATGGATAAGGGATACCCCAGAATCGGCCGAGTCAACCCAGCGAGTCACCGATCCAACTCATCGGGAACACGGGAGAAGCTGTTGTGTACGATTCTCGCGTAATTTTTGTGTTGTTTTCGGCTCCAAAGTGTCCCACAAGCTAGAAGAGATTGATACAAGACCCACACAACCAATTTTACGAGTTTCCCGGAGTGTATCCGGCCGGAAAAAGGACTTCATGTTTGATTCGGATTTGGGAAGATTTTGGAGAGTTTTGGATAGTTCTATTAGGTTTAGAACTCTCCCTAGGGTTTGTAAAGCCTATATATATGAAGAGAAGCCAAGAGATATCGACACAGAAGCCTAGAGATCGATTCCGTCAATTTTCGGCAACTTCCGGTCATCGCCGGTCACTGCTGCTGTACCGGCCGGCGTGTTCTTCACCCAGCCATCACCGAAGAAGAAGACTAAGTAACATTTATTTCTGTTGCTGATTCAAACTGCTCCTGTTGCCTTAGCTTTTAAACCTTTGTTGCTTAGAACCCTTTCTGTGACGGCCGAACCCTGTTCTGTGACATTTATATACGTATCTGTTCAGCTGTTGCACTATTCTTTCACCTTGTAATCAACTTTTTGAGCAATGAAAAGATCTTTTGAGCAAGTTTTCTTCACCATGAGCTAAGTTTTCTTCACCATGAGCTAAGTTTATTTACTGGGATGATGGAGGAGGTTTTTCTCTCAATTTTATGTGGTAAGTCTATTTTTAATTAATTATTTACAATTCTTTACTTGTTAAAATTGCATAGTTTCGAAATAGAAAAACGGTTTTCATTCAGTAGTGGTGTTTTTGTTTGATGGGTCATGCTGGGTTGACAACCTCTGATGTCCCATGCTTGTGATTTACCTCTACTTTTTTTGCATAAAACCTATTTTGGCAATATTTGAGTTTAATTTATTTAAAAGAATTGCATGATTAATCACGTAAATTGTTAGAAATAACTGAATCTTGATTCCTGGTTTTCTCCATATATTCTAAAAATCATCTCTAGTTTATTTTCCTGAGTTTTAATTGATTAGACTAAGTCCATTATTTTCTAAAATCATTACCTTTACAAGTTCGAGAATCGAACACTTTATTTACCACTTTTAAAATTACATCAATTTTTGGCGCCGCTGCTGGGGACTTGTTTTTAGGTTTAGGGTTTTAGATTTATTTTTAGGTTCTTATTTTTTTTAGTTTTATTATTTTACTTTGTTCTATTTTACGTTTTCTTTTGGTATTTCTCTTTTTGCTACAGGTTGAATTTTTGATCGAAAAGGGAAGTAAGCAAAAGTTTTGGAATTAAAGCTAAAGACTTGGAGTTAAAGGGAAAAGCTTAAAGAACGAAAAAGAAGATCGAAGATTTTATTTTTCTTAATTAGATTTTTCGTTTATTTTAATTAGTTTTAATTAGTTTAGAAAATTGTATTAGGGTTTTTTATTATTTCTGTGATTTTTGTTTTATTTTCGGACACTTTTTGGACTTTCTTTTGGACATTTTATTGTTTTTAAACCCTACGGAAGGGTAGTTTTAAATATCAAACTGTGTGCAGGGAAGGACGACAATTACGATATTGTCTCGGCCCCTCGGGTTCGCACACTATTGAAAAGAATATTAGTGGCCCGAGTCGACTTCAACGGTTCATCGCCCGTCTGGTACGGGAGGTAAACTTCGACCAACCCACGAATCTCCTGTCAGTGGATTTTCTGGACGCCTTTGTATGCATATATGCTGAGGACTGAATACGGACTTTAATTTGTGCATAGTAAAGGGCAAGGCCTGGCCATACAAGATAAGGTTTCGGATTTCATCACCGTCTCCTTCTTACCCGCTTTAGGAAAACGAAACCTACGCGAACCTAAGCCTAAAATCTTGACTAGAAAGAGACCTATAGGGTATCGAGCTTATTGGAAAATTGTTTAAAAGGACTGTACTGGTTACTTTATTAGCCTAACTCGAAGTTCAGGAAGATTATTTTAAGTTGATTAGAGCCGCCTTGTAACCCAGGGAAAAGTGCCAAAGAGACAGGGTTATCAAAGCTCCTTAGAGCTTATCCTGTTTCTCTTCGACTTAATCTAATTCGGATCGTTCTAAGAGGTTTGCTAAAATTGTAACCAGTTGCCTTTTGAAAGAATAGAAGCTGGTCTAGAAACAATCTAAGTGGAACCATCATGCTTGTTGTTTGCTAGATTTAGGTTTGATTTGGTTGAGTCAGGGCACGATTGTGTTTGATTAACTGCTTGTTAGGATTTAATTTTTGCATGCCAAGAACGCCCTTAAGGCGAACTTGGGATAGAGACCCTCAAGGTAGGTTAATTAGTGGAAGACTGGTAGTTCACCTTAACCTTGAGAAGCCAACTGAGAGTGAACTAGTCACTCCCGAGACCGTTTCAGCAATGACATCTCTGAAGGATTTGTTGAATCCGACCCGGACCTCACGTCCATCTTGCATCAAGTTAGCCGCTACTGAAGCGAGCTACGAACTGAAACCCGGAATCATCCAGATGCTTCCATTATTCTTAGGAAAAGAAAACGAAAATCCCTATTTTCATGTTAGGGAATTCGAGGAAATATGTAGCACAATCAGGATTAGAGACTTGAATGACGAGTCTATTAAACTCAGTCTATTTCCCTTTTCACTAAGAGACAAAGCCAAGTCGTGGCTATACCTCTTGGCTCCTCAGTCAATTGAAACCTATGCCCAACTTACTTCAGCTTTTATTCAGAAGTTCTTCCCTAGGAACAAAATTTCGTCTATTAGGAAGAAAATATGCCCGTTTTCCCAGCTAGAGGGAGAGTCTCTGTATGTGTATGTAGAATGGTTCAATGACTTATTGTCCCAATGCCAAGACCACGGAATAGAGGAGTTAAGGCTAGTTCAGATCCTCTATGAGGGTTTGGACTACGCATCTATAACCTTGGTCGATTCTTTGTCAACCGGAGGGTTCGACAGTAAGACTCCTGCTGAGGCGATGAAACTTCTACGTGACATCGCCGAAAAGACCCAGCAGTGGGAGAGCATTAAGGAGCCAAAAAGAACAATTCTTCTAGGAAGAGGAAATGTTAATAGGGTAGAAGGATCTTTTGATCCAAAGGCCCAAATAGAAGCCTTATCTAGAAGGCTAGAACTGGTCGAAATGAATCAAGCTAGTAGTTCAGAGCCTAACCAATTCGAAGAGCAGACTTTTTCTCTTTATGATAACACTAGATTTGATAACCATAGAAAGTTCGACCCGTATTCGGAATCTTATAACCCTGGCTAGAGAAACCACCCGAACCTTTCCTGGTCGAAAGGCCAGGCTCAAGGTCAGTTTAGTAATGTTAAAGGTCCTCCAGGCTTCAGTTATAAGAATTCGGCTGGTCCAACTCAGCCCAGCAATGACGATAAGTATGAGCAGAGATTCCAGAGCATAGAAAGAGCTATTTCTAGTTTACAAACCTCAGTTAGTGATATTGCTGCGGCTCTGAGAGAGCGAGAACCTGGTAGGTTCCCTAGTCAACCCGAACCCAATCCTAGAGGAGTCAATGAAATTTCGACTGGGGAGAAATCATCCAGTCACGTGAATGCAATTACGACCCTCAGGAATGGTAAGGTAGTGGATAACAAGGTAACTAGGCCCGCTAGTGAACAAACTGTAGTTCATCCTAACCCAATAGTTGAAGAGACTGATAAAGTCTCTGACGAGCCTGAGGCAACCCCTCAGAGAACTGATTTCATGCCTAGAGCCCCATACCCAAGGTTGTTAGCACCTATTAGGAAGGAATCCAATTTTAATAAAATAATGGAAGTTTTTAAGAAAGTCACGATCAACCTTCCATTATTAGATACAATTAGGCAGATTCCTGCTTATTCCAAGTTTCTTAAGGATATGTGTACGCGAAAGCGAAAACTTAGCGTACATAAGAAAGCTTTTCCAGCTAGTCATGTAAGTTCAATTATACAGAGTAGTACGGCCCTTAAGTACAAAGACCCAGGTTCCCCAACCATAGCTTGCACAATAGGAAACTACCGGGTAGAAAGAGCCTTACTCGATTTAGGAGCCAGTGTGAACTTACTGCCGTACCATGTGTACCTCCAGCTAGGACTAGGCGATTTGAAACCGACTCAGATGACTGTGTAGTTAGCTGATAGGTCTGTGAAAATTCCTCGTGGTGTCATAGAGGATGTTTTGATTGAAGTGGATAAATTTATTTATCCAGTGGACTTTGTTGTGCTTGATACCAGACCTGTGCCTGATCCATAGAATCATATACCGGTTATACTAGGTCGCCCGTTCTTAGCAACATCTAATGCGATCATTAACTGTCGTAACGGTGTTATGAACTTGTCTTTTGGTAACATGACTATTGAGCTGAATATCTTCAACATTAGTAATCAACCACCTGAGCTAGATGACCCCACCTTAGAAACCGTCAACATGATAGAGACCCCAGTTCAGGAGTCATTACCAAACACTTTGATAGAAGACCCGTTATAAAAATGTCTAGCCCACTTTGGATTAGAGTTTGATGAGTTAGGCCCATCAGAGACCTTACCTGTGGTTGTAGCTTCAGATTTGGATAGTGACCAAGAGAATAGGCTAGTAACCATGCTTCAGGACAATAAGAAAGCTTTAGGATGGACCATAGCAGATATTAAGGGAATTAGCCCAATAGTTTGTATGCACCAGATCCATTCAGAGGAGGAATCCAAACCTTCTAGGGAGATGCAGCGTAGGCTCGACCCATTAGAAGATCCATTAGAGAAATGCCTAGCCAACTATAGAATTGATGGCGATAATGATAGTGTTATTAATGAAGTGAGCACTTTGTTAGGTTCTGCACCACCAGATTGTAATTTAGAAGAAGCAATTGACTATTTTCGAGAATCTGACGATCCGAAAATGAGGGAAATTGTTATTAGTCTATCTAGAGACACTGAAAACTCTAAGTTTGGGGGTGACTATCATTCTCCATGTGCTATACCATTAACTCTTAGGAAGGTCCCTAGCTTGGGACCTGACATATGCACGTATGCCATTGTACAAGATCATTTTCGAGCTAGATCCACTGATCCTCCTGTTCAGAAAGAAGTTCAGTTGCCAAAAACCAATCCTCTGGTCGATATGGACGTAGACTGTAGAAGATCGTAAATGTTGACCAAGGCGAACGATGTGTCCCATATCTGTCTGAAGGTCAGTACCGAGATGAAACCTAGTGTGTCGAGATACTCCCCATTTATTTTCAACGGTTACTACTAACTAAAATATTTACAAGTTCCCATGGATCCTGCGTTCTACGCTTGCTTAGGCGACGGATACAGGGAGAACTTTAAAATACCAAATACTATTTTTTTAAATTTTTTTCTAACTTTTTTCGATTTTTTTTCTTTTTTTTTTCTTTTTTTTTTTCGAATTTTTTTTTCTTTTTTCTTCTGACACCTAATACATGTGTGTTCCCATGGATCCTGCATTCCACGCTTGCTTAGGCGACGGAGACAGGGGGACCACACACATAACTCTAAAACACTAACGTATTATTCATGTGGGGCATGATCTCAATACACTAAATGTCATTCCAGCGCTAATTAACATGTCGATGCTAGGACCCACCAATACTCTCAGAGAAACACGAAATTGCAAATAATAAAACAGAACGTGATGTGGTGGTGACAACTATCATGTTATTTCTAACACCTGAATTCTGTCTCCTTTATGAATAGACCATCTAGCTGGGTACACCAATCCGTATAGCAAAAATGGCTAAGTTTCCATCTACCTAGAGTGGTTAGTGTCACCCTGAATTGTTCACATGCTTCTAAATTCCAAATCTTAATAATCCTAAAAAGTATCCCAATACCCCCAAACTTAAATTAAACAGTGTCCTCAATGTTTTTAAACACTGCACGAAAAGGAATTAGGGAAAGATATTACCGTGTCGCATGAGCATAAGTTACCTCCTTAAATCATATAGCAATAATCGGAACAACTGTGGATCATCTGATTTGGATCGGTGACTCGCCGAGTTGACTCGCTGGGTTGACTCGCCGGGTTGACTAGTCCGATTCTGGGGTATCCCTTATCCATTCTTGGGGTGCCAATAACACTTGTCCCGGGTGCCTTTAACACTTTTTGAGCCAATTTTTCCACAAATCTTTATTCTTTTAATGTACCTACAAAAGCATAAAAACACGTAATATTTGCAAAATCGAATACTAACTTAATAGAAACTAAGGTGCAATTTAGACACTAAAATGTGTCTATCAAATACCCCCAAACTTACTATTTTGCTAGTCCTCGAGATAAATTTCATCCCGACGTTCATGGAACACCTTAATGAAAGATTTAGCGAGATCCATATTTGCATCTGGTTCCCATTCTGCCATTGACATTGATGTCTCACTTTCAAAAAAAACAAACAACAGATGTAAGTTGTATAAAAAGCGAAAATAAAGTGTTTGGGGCAGTTTTTCCTAGAGAAGCATGTTGTATTATATAGAAAAAAACCCAACGATCATATTATTTTCAATTTAAGTCTGCGGTCATCATGGTCCTACCCTATAAACTGTGACGATTATGGAAGAGCTAATTAGAGAATAGTTTGGAGATTAACCTTTGGAGTCGTCATGGTATATGGGTATCGACCATGACGACCTATAATGGTACAAAAATTGAACAAAATTTAGACTTAGATTACTAAGATAAGTAGATTCAAACTTGGGTTCACTAGTAACACATTAGAACGTGAAAGAAATATTAAACTAGGATAACAACTTGTAGACCAACTTGGTCTTACTAAACACATCACATATTATTTTTTTTCTCGGTGCGAGACTCAACTATTTTGGTAGCTTCGAAATGTTAAAACGAATCTCCTCTCCATTTGGTATATGCAGTCTGTGCCGCAAACATGTCCCCTCCGTGCCTAGCGAGAAACTCGTTATACTTGTAGCACAACTTCTTAACATGAATGGTCATATTAGAAACATAGTTGTTCCTGTAATCAAAACATGGACCCTTGCATTTCGCGCCCAACTTGGGAACGAAATGTTATGTTTTTACCAAATTCCAAAATATACCATCATCCCAATTTTCTTCTAGAAGATCCAAGCCGACGTAAAAATTCCTAACCCATTTCGTCTCTTCCTCAACTGATTTTAATCTTTCTCTTAGTTGGAATTGGTCGTAACCTTGTTTCCTGAGTACCTCTTTTTACGTGACACTAATTAGCTTGCTTCTTTTGCGTATCTCTTCTTCCATAATAATAATTGACTTGGTAGTTGATGATGATGTAGTTAGTTTGCTTCTTTTGGTATATTTTCTTCTATAACACTAATTGATTTGGTAGTTTATGGTGGAGGAGTTGTTCGTTTAAATCTTCTGAGTATCTCTTTAGGTGAATTGGTAGTTGATGATGGACTTTCCATTGCAAGAGAGTTTTAATTTGAGTATGATGTTAAATTTTCCAACTGAATATAGCATGGGGTTAACATCCTTATATAGAAAAGGACCTAACGACTACTTATTTGTGGGGAAAAACTAGCCGATGTGCCTGAGTCATCGTGGTATTAAGATATCGACCGTGAGGATTATAATTCTCCCAAAAAAATGACATGAAAGAGTCTTCATTGTTTGATTTAAGAACCGATGCGACCTTAAGACTCAAAAAATCCAGGAAAAAAATAAAAAAAAATACTAGAATAGGTCATCATGGTATATAGGTTACGACCATACCGACTTCTTTTGGAAGCTTGGGTTGTCTTTCTTTTATATTATCGACCATGACGATTCTAGCACACCTATCACCTATGAACCTATATGTAACGGCCAGTTGTTGTTTTTTTTTAAAAAAAATGGTCGTTGGCTATTTGATTTCTATAAAATAAACCTTCTTCTCAACACACAATGCCTCACAAACACTAATCATTTCTTATCTTTCAAATTCTTTCGTATCAAAAAAAATAACAAAACATGGCTACTAATTTCATCACCAAAGAAGATCTTGCAAATGTTCTCGCGTTTTTTTCAACCAAAGACCATGAGACTTCTATAAACCCTAACTTACGCCATAACAAGATGGCTTTTCCTGATTTTTTTTAGAACCGGTGTTTTTTGGGTTTTTATAGCGTTAAACAACAATCAAAAATCAATAACGATGAAAACAGTGAAGGAAATACTAGATATCATCTACGAAGGATGTAATAGTTTTAGAATTGAATTGTTTGACATCAAGAAATCTTATCCTCGACTCGACAGTGGGGATCAAGTAAGTATATCTTAATTAGATGAAAAGTCTAATCCAATTTGAATAAAATTAACTTCTTATTATTGATTTCATTTTTCACAAAACTTTTGCTCTTAAAAAAGCGTGGTTATGGAATAGAATTCGGGCACAATGAATGTGATAGACACATTTTAGTGTCTAATTTGCACCTTAATTTCTAGTGAGTTAGTATTCGATTTTGTGTCTATTACGTGTTTTATTGCTTTTGTAGGTACATTAGAAGAATAAAGATTTGTGGAAAAATTGGCTCAAAAAGTGTTCAAAGCACCCGGGAAAATGGATCAAGGCACCCACACTTTGGATTGGGGCACCCCTGGATCGGGTCAACCCATCGGGTCAACCCAGCGGGTCAGCCCAGCGAGCTGGATCGGGCCGAGTCACGGGTCGACTCATCGGACTCGTCTGTTTCACTGGCAGCACAAATCCAACGTAAAATTTGGTTTCTTTTGCTTCCAGATTGTTCCAAATGATAGTAGATAACCCATACAAGTTAGAACAATCGAGAAACAGCAAAAAGATCCCGTGAAATCAGTTGAAAAATCATGAACATGGCCGGAATTTGATTTCGATTAGGAATGGGATTTGTGGGCTGTTCTAGAGAGTTCTATTAGGTTTAGAACTCTCTCTAGGGTTTCTACTATCTATAAATACCAAGAGAAGCCAAGAGAATCGAACACAAAAGCTTAGAGAAGAGTTTAGAGATTTCCGGTCAATATTCCGTCACCGCCGACGAGCTGCTGCTGCACCGGCCGGCGTGTTCTTCATCCATCACTGCCGGAGAAGAAGACTCAGTAACATTTATATGTGTTGCTGATTTGAATTTTCCTGTCGTCTATTGCTTCAAACCATTTGTTGCTTAAACTTTTCTGTAACAGCTGAACCCTCTTCTGTAACGCTTATAAGCGTATCAAATCAGCTGTTACAGCGTTATTCAACCTTGTAATCAATATTTTGAACAATGAAATCAACTTTTGAGCAAGTTTTCTTCACCATGAGCTAAGTCTATTTACTGGGATGATGGATAAGGTAATTTTCTCAATTTTATGTGATTTAATTATTTTCTAATAATTATTTATAATTCTTTTATCATTAAAATTGCATAGTTTCGAATAGTAAAAACGGTTTTCTTTCAACAGTTGTGCTTTTGCTTGATGGATTATGCTTAGTTAATTAATTTTGATAATCCATGCTTGTGATTTACCTCTGTTTGTTAGCATAACAAAACCAATTTTGGCAATTATTTGGGCTTCAATTAAATTAAAAAGAATTATCTGATTAATCACATAGGTTGTTAGTATTACCTGATTCCTGATTCCTGGTACGTTTAAAATTATTTAAAAATCATAGTTAGGTTATTTAGTCCTTTTCTTACTCCTGGAATTTTCTAGAGTTAGTTTAAATCATTATTTTCTAAAATCATCACCTTCACAAGTTCGAGAATCGAACCTCTTTTTACCACTATATAAAATTACATCAGAATGCTATGAAGTCTTCAAAAAATTCAACGATTATTTCAATATACAAAAAAAAATTCAAGTGTAATAAGTCGGTTCCTTCATTGTAATGTTGTTTCCTTCAATGATAAATGTTATGAATTAATGTTTTTTTTTTCTTCTGAATTGGTGTTATGAGTCGTTATGGTATAGTGGTGTAAATTGATGCGACTCTAGCAAAATACTAAATCAACATATTCTTTATAAGGAAGTCGGCATGATATATTGGTGTCGACCATGACGACTCCATCCCTCTAAAATAATAACAGCTGTTAGTCGTCATGGTTTTAGCAATGAACCGATGCGACTCTTTACAACAAAACATCCAGGAAAAACCCAAAAATTAGTAGCTAGGGCCGTCATGGTCACAAACTATCGACCATGTCGACCATATTGGTCTATCATATATATGTTTTCTCCAGGTTCTAGAGTCGTCATTATTTGTTTTAGCAGGTTGACGACACTACTTACGTATCACCGTATGTCGTAATGGTTTTACATTATTATCGTGACGACCCTAGAAGCATTTATTTTATTTTTTTTACTTGCAACCAATACGGTTGGGTCTCTCAACGGATAATTTTTTCAAAAAAATACCCGTTGGGTCCTTAAAATCTATAAAAATACAAAGTTTTCATCTCATCCTCACCCCGACCATAAATCTAAACTTTCAAATTAATTCTACTCTCTTTCTCATCCAAAAAAACTTAAAAAAACATGTCGTACACAGTATACTGATAGTGAAGATATATTGATATTTAGAGCGTGGGTGACTTGGATAACCCATGAAGAAGAGCTTAAGGAAATGTAGATTATAACAGTTGACAGTATCTTGGATCCAAAGTCCGATTTATGGTGGAACCGTGTATTCATAATTTTCGTGGTGTTAAACGAAAATCGCAGTTCAAGAACACTTAATAACATTAAGAATAGATTCCAAGAAGTCTTTAGAGAATGTGAAGCTTTTAAAGAGAAAGTGAAAGTCATAAAAAAACCAATCCCACATTGGCGGGTGCGATAAGAGTAAGTATGTAAATAATGATTTCATCAAAAAAAGTTTTGACTAATACTAACTTAAATCGATTTGTGTTTTTCAGTGGCAAATGGCTCAGGACGGATATGAGGGTGTCAAAGGGAAAAAGTTTGAGCATGAAGATTGTTATCGCATTTTGGAAAATAATGTCTACGATTTCACCCTATATTATTAAGTGTTTAAAGGAAATGTTACGAGTATTATTTATTTTCCTTCAATATTATGCTATGAACGATGTACTTTTTTTGTTTTAATGAAATTATTATGAAAGATGTATTTATTTTCAACGAAATTATTTTACAAAAGCAAAAATCAAAAAATTCCCAAATGAAGTCGTCAAGGTTATGAATATCGACAATGACGACGACATATTAAACTTGGTAAGACTCGTTATGGTTTATGTTATGAACCGATGCGACCCTAGCACTCAAAAAAATCTAGGAAAAACAAAAATTCCTAGATTAGGTCGTCATGGTCTATAGGTTTAGACCATAACGACTCACTCGAAAGTTTGGGTCGTTATTGTTTTACATGTATCGACCATAACGATTCTATTACACCGATTACCTATGAACCTATACACAATGGCTAGTTGGCTATTTTTTTTTTTAAATGGCCGTTGGGTCTTTGATTTCTATAAAAGAAACCTTCTTCTCAACATACACTGTCTCTTAAACACTTATTATTTCTCATATTTCTCATATTTCAAATCCTTCATAGTTTTTTTTCTTCTAATTTCTTCATCATGGTTGCTAAATTCATTCTCCTAGAAGATGCTGCGGAAGTTAGAGCGTGGATGTCAGTCATAAAATATTACGAACAACTCAAGATCAACATAAATGGGCCCTTGTCAACTTTTTGGGATTGTATTTTCGGGGTTTTTGTTGCTTTAGACGACAATCAAAAATCAAGATCAATCACAAATGTGAAGGAAAGATTCGAACTGATCTACGATCGATGTTATCTTTTTAGAACGAATTTGATGGACATGATCGCGTGTTGTCCTCAACTCCCACCCTTGGAACAAGTAAGTAAATGTCAACTAGATGTTAATCAAATCCTATTTGATTATAATACTAACCTATTGTTGATTTCTTTTTTCAGAAAAAAACATGTATATGAACAATATAAGATGGACTGTGGCAAAAGATCCCGGCATGATGCTTGCTATTTAGTCTTGGCTGAAAATTTGGCGTATTTCAATGATCTAAAATCAATTTACTTCGATAATGGTTTTTTTTTATAATCTATGTGCCTTTTCTTTGTATGCAAGCTTTTTCTTTATGATCTATGTATGTCTTTTCTTCTCCTTCTAATGAATTTACAATTACAAAATCCTGAATCAACAAGTTTAACAACTTGTGTTGTCATGGTATATTGGAATCGACCATGCTGTCCCCAAATATAGTCATTATAGTATATGATATGAACCGATGCGACCCTAACAATTATTTCATACATGGATTTCTGATCTAAGAGTCGTCATGGTATAAATAAAGGACAATGACGACTCTTACTGAGACAAACCAGATTAGGGTCGTCATGGTCAGAAATATGACCATGACGATTTTTCATAGCCTGGTAAAATAATAAGTGAGGGTCGTTATTGTTTGATGTTACGACCATAACGACCTCTGGAGAATCGTACTAAAGCCACTCTTTTCCACTTATAATTTTTTTATTTAATTTTAATCATAACTATAATCTATATAATTATTTATTTAAACTAATTAGGGAAGCCAATGGGTACCCATTACCCGAAACCGGAACGGAATCCGGTGGTTTCGGGACTGATTTTGGGTCTAAAATTGGACCTATTAGCAACTCAGGATCCGACAAGTATTGAATACCCGATTATTTATTCTTTAATTCATCATTTTAAAAAAATCTTAGTCTTTTGTTAATTATTGCTTCTACTTTTTTTCATTTTTTTTCATTTTTTATATTTAATCTTTATCTAAAACATTAAAAAAGAAATAAAAAAATAATTTGGATTCAAATCAAAAAGAAAAAGATATTAAAATTTTAAGATTGTTTTTATAATTTTCTTAATATCCAACGGGCATCCAGAATCGATGGGTACCCGGATTTTTAACAGGTCCGGTTATGGATCCATAAATTTAGAAATCGGACCAGAAACTATTGGAAATCAGACCTGACATTTTTAAGGAAGGTCCGGTCCAGTAGTACTCGGAAAGACTCAGACCCATTATCATTCCTAAAACTAAACATATATTAGGACCAACTTTAGTCATTTATAAAAATATATAGGTATGGAGTAAAGTATTACTAATGGACGATTCTATTTTATCCTTTTCCAAAACCCTTGTTAATTCTACTAGGCTTTTTTTTACCCGTGGTGATATAAGACGAATAAGTTTTAGAAGAGAGAGCGTGAAGAGTAACATTCAGGACTTCCAGGGGCTTAATTCTGAGACAGGTTTTTGCGATTCAGGGCTTATTCCAACGAGAGGGAGAGGGAGGGAGAGAGGGTTTTTGTAAACCAGGAAACGAATTCTCTGTGAATTTCCTGAAACTGGTATGATTTCTGTATCCTTTTTCTGTTCTTATCTATTGAAGTTTTCTTTTCTATTTGGTTTGGTCAGTCATCATTTTGTTTAATCATCATGTTCGTACCTTGTTTCTAACAATGTATAAAATAGAATTTAGATTAAATATAGATTATGTTGTTGGAGATAACAAAGTTAGGGTTTTAGGTTAATTTAAAATGGAATTTAAGTTGAGTTTTTGTTTGGGGATTTCAGTATTAGGGTTAGGGTTTGAGATTTTGGGCTTCTGTGAGTTAAGGGTTTAGTGCTGTTTCCTTGTGTTGGTTCTGCCTAGTAGCAGTTAATATGGGGACATATGCTTGGTGATCTAGTTCTAACCCCTCCTCTGGGAAATATTTTGCTAGCTTCAAAAGATCAGAGATTTTTGCATTTATCATTGGATAATCCGTGGAATATTATCTCTGGAGTATTGGGGCTTTTTGCTGAAATAAACTTCAGCCAGGCGTAAACAAAAACTCAACAAGGAAGCAAAATTATGCTTGATACATATGGACAATCCCCGGCTATCCAGAAACAACTATATGTTCAGCGATAAGAAGTGATCCCAGGCGTAAACAAAAACTTAACGAGGAAGCAAAATTATGCTTGATACATAGGAACAATCCCCCCGCCTGCAATTGGTTATCCAGCTCAGCTGAGATGATAGGGTTAGTGGACCTTTAAAAATCACCTAAGTAGTCTCTCTCTTGTGAGCATGTGTAACCTCAGTTGCCCTTTCTTACCATCACTGAAGCCTTTATCACAAGATCTTAGTCTGGTTGACCGAACTAAAGAATTCTAGGTTTGATCTACTTTCGAAGCTTTGTCCTTTGCTAAGCATATTAGAGCTTACAGTTTAGTATGTTTTGATTTTGGAGGTGCTCGACGTGTTAGTGAAAGACACAGCTCATGACCTATACATGTCTTCTGTATGCATTATATTCTATGATGCCGTCTTTATACTTATTGCATCCCAACAATTGCCATTACTGGATACACCAGGGCACACCTGTTACATGAATATGGAATTTTCTCTCTCTCTCTCTCTCTGAGTAAGCTCAATATTATTTTACAAGTGTTTTGTTTCATCTTGTTTGTCTTCAATTTGATATTTTTGTTGGTGTTTAGGAGAGGCTTGTCGCTTTGAAGACATGACCAGTAATTCACAATCGTCTGGGACGCAGGTAGCATCTAGAGTCTCCATTAATCTAGTTCTATTTTTTCTAACCTTGAATCAGTGACTGATTACTACTGTTTTTTTTTCTTTTTTTTGGTAAAGCCGCTTTGGCCTCCGATTGTTGGATCAGCTGGTCCTCCTCAGAACTTTGGCCCACCCATGTCTATGCAGGTAGATGCATTTATGAGCATTGTTTCATGTCCTCCCAAATTCTTTTAGTAGTTTCGTGCAAGTTGGTTTACATTCTCATGGTCTTACAGTTTCGGCCTGCTGGTTCTCAACAACAAGGACAGCCTTTTATTCCTCCAGGGTCTCAACAGTTTCGGCCTGTTGGTCAGGGAATGCCTGTACCAAATGTTGGACCGTCTCCTCAGAATCAGCAGCTCCCGTTTCCTCCACCAATGCACCAGTTGCATCAAAGACCTGGTCAGCCAGGTCATGGTCCACAGCCGTCACAAGCAATTCAGATGCTGTTCATGCAGCAAAACCGGCCTATTACATCAGAGTCGCCTCAACCTCACCAGAACAGCCAGCCGTTAAGTAATCATATGCCAGGTGTAGGGGGCAGTGGAATGCCCCCTTCCTCATATACTGTAAGAGTTTTTCTAAGGGTATCGGAAATAATCTTGTTAGCTATCATTAGTTTTTATCCCTGATTTGGTTTTATTCCATGTTATGCAGTTCGCACCATCTCTCTATGGCCAGCCTCAAAATAACATGAATGCATCATCACATTACCAGCCAATCTCTCAAATGCATACAGGGGTTGCACCTGCTGGTGTACAACCTTGGTTGCCATCTGGACCTGTAGCCACAGCAATGCAGGGCCAGCAATCATCTGTTACAGCTGCTGCAGTTCCAGTTAGTATCTTAATTATTCTGCTGAAAAATGTTCTTATGTTTTAATTGTTCAGTTGTGTGGGGTCTTATATATATATATCCCTTGTTGAATGTTAAGTTAGTGTTCTTTCATATATGTAATCTTCATAATTTCTGAATAGTTCCACTTCTAATATCTGCTTGTCTTGTCTATTGAATTTCAGGCAACGAATGTTCAACCAAATCCCTCCATTCAGTTATCATCAGATTGGCAGGAACACACGTCTAATGATGGCAGAAGGTATATAATTCAGTGTTCACTTGACTAAACTATTGACTTGTGAAGTGTTCCCTTTTGTTTCGCTTTGGAGAAAGCTCTAAGAATGTTTGATCTCTTGTTCTTTGTGATCAAGCATTCATGTTTAGGCACTTTTCGCCACCCTTGATAACTTGGTTATTTTATTTCCATATTTTTGGGGTGATATTCTGAATATTGCAAGTGCTTTGGTTTCTCAGATATTATTACAACAAGAAGACAAAACAGTCTAGTTGGGAAAAGCCTGTCGAACTAATGACACCAATTGAGGTGAGTGATGTTACTAAGTGATTGTTTCTCTCATGATTGAACACTTATCTCTAATGGATTATTTTGTGCATTCTGCTGAATGGCTTTGTAATGGTAGAAAGTGATTGCTCCTTGTCGTGTTGTCAATAGTACCCATATTTAAATGGATCAAAACAGGTTTATGCGAATTCTCTGTTTCTTTGCATGTCCTTCTACTGGTTTGTAGATGTCTTGGGAAGTCGGGAGAAAAATAACGACTGGTCTATGAAGGCGTGGTTCTCTTTCTCAAGGCAGGCAATTATTGCTATTTTTTTTTTATTATCGCTTGAGAGACTTAAACTGGTTGATGTGTGAAATTAAAATTGGGAAGCAATTAGTAGTTTCTTGGATCTGATTAGTCTTTACGCCAAATTGAAGTGTGTCAATGTTGGGTGATCCTTGTTTTATGCTACCGTCGCAAAATATGTTGCTTGCTAGATACACCCTTATCGTATGTCCTTCGTCATGCGACTCATGCCTGTTACGGGTTTCATGTTTCTAGACGATTTTAAGCTGGTAAATGCTTGTCAACTAAAATTGATAAGCATGAGCTGTTTCTTTAACATTTTTGAGTTGTATTTCTGTGCTCTTTTTTCTTATCCTTACACATTTGAAGAATTAGGTTATCCATTTTAGTTGTTGTTCTGTTCTTTTTTATCACATATATTCAATAACTGTAGTTTCACGATGAGCAGTGTGACGTTGGTTATGATTTACTATTTGTTGGTCTTCTATAGCTTTAAAATGATGCTCACAAGTGCATCTTGTGCTACCCGTCTGAGAGGTATGAATTGCTACTGGGTCTGTATTCCCTGTATCCCCTACTTATCTTCGATGCTAGTGTATTTGGCTGTAACATGTCTCTCAGCTTCTGAATTAATCTAATACAGTGCAGAATCATACAAGTTTGTAGACGTGGTTGTTCTCTCTGACATTACCTGTCAAATTTTGACCCTATTCTCTTGCACGTTTTAAGTTTCGAACAGTAGATATTCATTTTCATCTCACTTCGTTCTTACAGTATATTAATGTACTTATTACAAAAGTCAGTGATTTACTTAAAATAGTGTCTTTTAGACTGCATTATCTCTTCACACTGCTTGGCATAATGTGTTTCTTTGTCAAAAGTCTTGTACCTGTTACACCTTGTTATCTATTTATCTATTCGATCATTATAGATATCTATGATTCAAACTGTCTGCCAATGTCCCAGAATCCTTTTTATAATTTAGTATATTTCTCAAAGGATTTAATGATTTAGCTTTTTGCTGTGCAGAGAGCTGACGCATCCACTGATTGGAAGGAGTTCACTAATTCAGATGGAAGGAAGTGGGTGGTCCTTCTTATTCTACTTATTTTTACTTCTCACAGTTATTTATTGTCATGTTTGTAATCTCAAAAATGTATTTATCCTGTTTTACCCTTTTTTTTTGCTTGTAAATAATTTTCACTCTTGAATTATACTCGGGAAACATTTGCAGGTATTATTACAATAAGGTTACCAAGCTATCTAAATGGACAATACCTGAAGAATTGAAGGTGAATATAAGAAGTGGTTTAAGAAAACTAATTAACTCTCTTTGCCTTTATATTCTTCCTTTAAATGTTCTGATTTTGCTTCTGCAATTTCTTTTAGTTGGCTCGCGAGCAAGCAGAGAGAGAAGCCAGTCATGGGATTCAGTCAGAAAGTGCTGCGGTTTCTCAATCCCAAGTGTCTCTTGCTATTCCATTGCCCGAAGCATCTTCTATACCATCATCTGCACCATCTGGGACAACAACAAGCCCTGTTCCTGTTACACCAATTGTTTCTGTTGCCAATCAACCCACTGTTGCAGCTTCTGGATCACCATCCCTTCCTGTTTTATCTTCTGTTTTGTCAACAAATGCTGCTGGAGTTCAATCTCCAGTTGCAGCTGTCGCTACCTTATCTGATTCTATTTCCAGAAATGGAGTTCCAGTTACCACTACACCAGCTACGTATGTTCATACTCTTCCTATATGAAAGATCTGATTATGGGTCTAATATGTGCTTGATCATTTCCCTTCCTTCTTTATGATCACAGGAGTACTTCAGATATTGCAAGTTCTTTAGGCGGTGGAGCTTCTGTCCAAGATTTAGAGGTAATCTAGTTTGTGTCATGGTCAACCCTTATGTTGCGAAGTTTCAACATTTTGCTAAACTGTTTTTGTTTCAGTTCATTAGAGTTTGTTTCCAATTTAAGTAGGTTGGACTTCAGTTTTAAATTATTAGAACAAAGTGAAGTTGATAGAAAAAGATCTTTATGTTTGGAGCCATTTAATTAGTGAAGGGTCATCATTGGCGCGGTATTGATATAGTAGAACACCATGGGGGTTGACTTTGGAACCGTGGTCGATGTTACCTCCTAAGTCAAGTAATTAGACTTATGAGTTATGACTCTTGTCAGCATTGCGTTTGAGGTGTATTTCTCAGGTTCGGAGTCTTTTCTCACATGTCATGAGTGGCTGACGTTCTGTGATACCTAGTTTTAAATTCTCAAGGGACTCTGCCTGTGTCTGTTTGTCTGTCTGCCCGTTTCTCTCTCTCTTTACCTCCTTTTCTATTACCTTGTTTGTTTTTCTACGTCTAGTTTGTGTAGTACTATTAATCTATTATATAGCTTCTCCAAGAGTTTCTAATATGATGATGTGATATCCTGATAGGAAGCAAGAAAAGGAATGGCAGTTGCTGGGAAAATTAATGTTACCCCAACTGAGGAGAAGGCAGTTGAAGAAGAAACCTTGGTTTATGCAAATAAACAGGTGCTTGGAAACCTATTCTTCGACATACATATATATGTTTGTTTTTTATGCATGGTGTTAACTTTTGAATCTACTTTGCATTTTTCAGGAAGCTAAAATTGCATTTAAAGCGCTCTTGGAATCTGCAAACATAGAATCTGACTCGAACTGGGAGCAGGTAACTTAGCAATTTTTACCTCTTTTATGTATTTCTCTTAAGTGGATGAAATATTGATATTCAAGGAAAATTGTAGGCTATGAGAGTAATAATAAATGACAAAAGATATGGCGCTTTGAAAACACTTGGGGAGCGAAAGCAAGCATTTAATGAGGTAAATCTTCAAGTAGTCGTTAAATTCTGTCGGAGCATTGTGATTCTGTTTTTAACCAGGCTATCTCTTGTCATGAGTTTAACTTTATAAGTCGACTGTCATTTCTTTCCAGTACTTGGGTCAGAGGAAAAAGCAAGAGGCTGAGGAAAGGCGTGTTAGACAAAAAAAGGCACGGGGGGAATTTGCAAAAATGTTGGAAGTAAGATACGCTTCTTTGAAATATATATTGTGTTCTCTGTTTAACATTTTCTGATGCATTGGCTCAAACATTTTCCAGGAATCAAAAGAGCTTTCATCATCCACAAGATGGCCGTGAGTCTCTCTCTCTCTCCATAGTGTAGTGTCTGTTGGGAAGACTATTTCTAACTTGATCAGTAGAATATATTATCTTTCTCAACATGCTAAGCTGTTTGATGCAGCAAAGCTATGACAATGTTTGAGGATGATGAGCGGTATAAAGCTGTTGACCGAGCCAGAGACCGTGAGGATATTTTTGAAAATTTTACATTGGACCTTCAGAAGAAGGTAAAGTTGGGCTGGTTTAATTGCTCATATCTATTTATGCACTGTTTCATTTTTATTGGTCATGCATCTTATTTTATTCTATATAAGGGCCGAGCTGCCATTACATAGTGAAAATTTAACGTGTCAATCATAAACCTCCGCATCATGTATTTGGGAAACTAGGTTTGTGTGCCTGTGAGATAGTTGAGAATGTTATATTGAACTCATGTTATGGCTGCTTTTAAAATTTTCTTTCTATGATCTCATGCGATAGTAGTATGGAATGTTCTGGTAGCTTGTGGGTGTAATTGAAGAAAATCCTTGGTTTACATGAAAAGGTTGATACATTTAGAGTAGAAAACCTTATCAAATTCAGATACTATTGAGTTTGACTCATAACCATTAAGTTCTGCAATCACTATCTCCTTGTTATTCTTAACCGACATATGTTGTCTTACAAACTGTACTTAGTGTAGTTAATCAGAGATGTTTTTGAAGGGTTTCCTTCATCTTCAATTATTACATCTCATAGTGTTCGGTATCGATAGTGTTTGATTTGCTACTTTATAAAGCTAGGTTGTTCTTTTCTTTCCAGATACACCAAGAAATGAGTGACTGGAAGTGTTTTTGGCAGATTCACTCTTCTTTTGAAAATGCTTTAGTGCTTGAGTGGTATACCTTGCCTGGGAAACTATCGATCACTTTTAATTTCCAGTTATGAACTCCATGCAAGATCTCCATTCCATGAACTAGACGAGTTTAGGAATGGAACTCATTTTGATGGGCAGGATGATTAGATTTCCATCTGACCTTCTAGAATTACTTACTATTATTATGCTACTGTAAGACGCATAATATGTAACGGTGGATATTTCAGAAAATTGGGTTGCACCAAATTATTGTGGTTGTCCTCGCGAGCACAGTGAAACTTGTTCCTTTTCATGATCTGTTTATTGTTATTGTTTATGGTTGTTTTTTGCATGGTCAATTTTTAAATGTATCTTTCCCATCCTGCGTTCCTACATGACTCACTTTTTGTTGATATTCTTAATAGCCGTTAGGCTGCTTACAGAGTGCATATGTTTAGACTCATATTTCGGTCTCATATAGGAAAAGGCAAAAGCACAGGAGGAGCACAAGAGGAATATAATGGAGTACAAACAATTTCTGGAATCTTGTGATTTTATTAAAGTATGTCACGTCCTTTTTGTATCTTATATTTTTGGTACATTCGCCGAGCACCAAAATACTGTAGCAGATCTTGTATTTACTTATCCTATTGTGACTGCAGCCCAGCAGCCAATGGCGGAAAGTTCAGGATCGCCTGGAGGATGATGAAAGGTGCTCACGTCTTGAAAAAATTGACCGCTTAGATATCTTTCAGGTGATTCTTGAACCAGTTTACTAGTTATTCTGTTCCCTTAAACTCTGTGCTGAGTTTTATGTTCCATTATAGGAATATATACGGGAATTAGAGAAAGAGGAGGAAGAGCAGAGGAAGATTCAAAAGGTTGGTCAGGAGAATTATATGTTTGTTATTGTGACTTTTATGGACTTCAAAATTATCTTCTTATTCTTGTTTTTTAATTAAAATTTCAGGAGCAATTGAGACGTGCCGAGCGTAAAAACCGCGATGAGTTCCGCAAGTTGATGGAGGAACATGTTGCTGTTGGCGATCTCACAGCTAAAACTCACTGGCGCGTCTATTGTATGAAGGTACTGCTGTTACTGGTTTCCCAAGTTTATCAGTGGACATGCTGTCCAAAATTGATGGTATTCTTATAAGTCTGGTTTTATATTAGTTTATTTTGATTTGTTTATTACCATTTTTGTTTTCAGGTAAAGGATTTACCAGCTTATATGGCTGTGTCGTCGAACACATCTGGTTCAACACCAAAAGATTTGTTTGAAGATGTTGCCGAAGAGCTAGAGAAACAGGTTACCATCATATAGAGTTTTTAACCTTCTGATTTTTACAATAGAATATATTTGTAATCCTGTTGATATCTAATTTTTAAGCTAGCTATCTGTCAATGCCAACCTACATTATATGCTCAAAACTACCCACAAACTATTCTGAGTTTCTAGATCTAGACCTAGTGAGTGCATTTGTTTTCTGTATCTTTAGCTGTGGAATCAACTGCATCTTCTATCTCCTACACATGGAGTGCTTAAATCCTGATTACTTAGGCTTAGGATTCAGTTTATTGGGCATTTATTATTGTTACCACTGATGCAAACTAGTAGTTTGCTATTTGAAGAAATCAGGTTTTAGTTGTGAAGAAGGAATTAATTGCAAGAAGGTTCACACATTAATCTGTATAGTAAGATAGGATGGACTGTTATCGTTTCTTCCGAAGGGTGAAAAATTAGTAACTTTGCATTAACTGTCCGTTGGAGTCCATTAATTGTTTTTCTTTTTTCTTCTATGTAACACTTCATTATTTTTCCTTACAGTACCGAGATGATAAAACTCGATTGAAAGATGCTATGAAGTTGGGAAAGGTAATTTCTTATTTCAGTTGTTCATTTTATTCCCAGGAACTGTTTAGTTGCAAAATTTGGGTGTGTTTGTGATTTCATATGCTGGTTAATTTGCAGATTGCTATGTCATCTGCTTCGACTTATGAAGAATTCAAGGCTGCTATTGGGGAGGATTTGAACTCCGTATCAGATATTAACTTGCAGGTAGTTCTTCTGATTTATAAGTCCCACAGTACCTAGTTTAAACAATTGTAGTAACTTTCCTCTTCTACTTCGATGTAAGTTTCTAGTCCTTAAAAGAGTATCGAACATGTTCCGGTCACTACATAGAGTGAAAAAATCTTGTGGACATAGTCCTGCTTATTCCTTTATTTTTATCTGTGTTGTTTGCGTATGGCGTTTGTGGTTGCGAGTCTAGACTGACGTCTAACTTGTTTTGCAGCTTGTATTTGAAGAGCTGCTGGAAAGGATCAAGGAGAAGGAAGAGAAGGAGGCTAAAAAGCGTCAACGTCTGGCTGATGACTTCTCTGATCTATTACGCTCAATTAAGGTATATCAATGATTATATAATAGGAGTTTTATGTCCTTACTCTGAATGTTCCATAAGATGATAGTCTTCACAAACATGCATACTCATATATTCTCTCCCCTTAGGATATAACGACATCTTCAAATTGGGAGGACTGCAAGCCGCTTTTAGAGGACAGCCAAGAGTATAGGTATTGCGAACTTTCAACTTTATTTGTATAAACAACTGTCAAACCCTTCTATTTACGATATCCTAATTAGTTTATATTCTTGTCCAGATCCATTGCAGAAGAGAGCGATAAGAAGGAACTATTTGAGGACTACATTAGACATTTGCAAGAAAAGGCTAAAGAGAAGGAACGGAAACGCGAGGAAGAGAAGGTATGCATGTCAGCATATGGTTCCGGCTTATGTATTAATATCCTCTTCATTTTAAGTGTACTGTTAATTGGATTTTAATATAAGTGAAATTTCTAAAGTCTTGAGGTATTTTAATTCTCGTAAAATTCAAATCCTGCATTTTATGCTTGCAGCATGTTAGGAATCAGGATAATTTCTGGATGTGATTCTCTTATAAAATAGACTGCACTATTATGTAACGTTTCAATTGTCGCTAGTTATGTGGTTCCTGGAACAAAAAACGATGTTAGGCATGTGAGCCGCATTACATTTTTAGTTATCTTGTGTACGCTTTGCATGTGATTCCAAGAGTTCGAGGATAATAGTCTGTTCTTATTTTTACGAGGGTAGAAACTGGAAAAAAGGTCTACAATTTATTCGTGGCCATTGCATGTAGGCGACTATGATTAGGCTAATATGAGTTCTGGAATTAGTGAAATCAATATTTCTAATCTTTTGTGTTCTCTTTCTCTTGGTAATTTTTGGCAATATGTTTTACGTAAGTTGTCCATATCTATTATTGATTACAGGCAAAGAAAGAAAAAGAAAGAGATGATAAAGAGAAAAGGAAAGAGAAGGACAGAAAGGAGAAGGAGAGAGAACGTGATAGGGATAAGGAGAGGGAGCGCTCTAAGAAGGATGATACAGAGAGCGACACTGTTGATGCATCTGATGCGAAGGAGGAGAGAAAAAGGGACAAGGATAAGGATAGGAAACACCGAAAGCGACATCAAAGTGGGGCCGATGACATGAGTTCTGAGAAGGAGGAGAAAGATGATTCAAAGAAATCACGAAGACATAGTAGTTCTAGGAAAAAATCAAGAAAGGTAACAGTATGCGTTCACTTTTTAATTGTTCCTTAATTCTGGGAATCGTAGCATGTAATTTTTTTTTCCCTTTTTGCATTTGGGCAGCATGCATACACGCCTGATTCAGATAGTGAAGGTGGGCACAAGAGACATCGGAAAGATCATAGAGATGGCTCCCGTAGAAATGGCACTCACGAGGAGCTTGAAGATGGGGAACTTGGAGAGGATGGGGAGATACGGTAGTTCTTCTTTGCCCTACCCTATATAAGTATTTGTTTCTGGTTACAGTGGGTTTGGTTGCTTTATTTTATCTAATTACTAGATCAGTTTTTCATCGTCATTCTTTGAGCTGATTAGAAATTTGTAAATGACAATAGTCTAGCACACACATGTCTTAGTTAATGTTGCTTTTATTGGTGTAACTAGAAAGTATCTTTCCTTCTTGATCCTGTTAGTTTTTGTCCATTGAAATTACGTAGATGGATAGCCCATGAGAGTAATGTCATATAGTGGAAGAGTCTCACCATCTAAATAAGTTATTAGATCAGTTTTTGATTGTCGTTCTTTTGAGCTGACTAGAGATTACTAAATTAGTATACGTTATAGTATTGCAGACGTGAGATATGTCTTAGTAAATGTTGCTTCCCTTTGCCTTGAAACCAAGAAGTATGTTTTGCTTTTTGATCCATATACTGACTAGCGTACTTTTGCTCGTGATAGGTTCAGCATGTATTTTTTGGTTGTACTATGCATGTACTAAGTTACTCCTCAGATTATTTTATTTTATGATATATATTTATGGTGGCTTCTTGGAGGATTATTGTACAGAAGAATCTATAGAAATTAAGGGGTCATATATATTGCTTGACAATATACACCGTTTTATTTGATACCACAATAATACTTAAGCTAGTTTTCTAGGTACCAGATCTTGCATAATCTTGGGGGGGTTCATAAAGAAACTTTAATTATTATTTATTTCAGTTTACATCCTCAAACAAGTGCTGAGGGTATACATGATTGCTGACATATTAAGTGGGTATAATATACTTATAAAGCATTTGAGGGTTATGTGAGAACAATTTAACCCATATTGAGAGGCTTCCATCTATCGTCAGCAGCCAAGTATCTTATCAAAATTGCAGAGTTGTCTGGCAAAGAGAAGCTGATTTTTTTCAATGTGATAACAATGTTGAACCTAAGGTTTAGCATGACCAGTTTTAGAAATAATTGATCCTAGATCCAAAGGAAAAATCGACCCTTAATTCGAGCGAGGAAAGAAATAGGAGAATATAGTATTGAAGGACAAGGGGCTAAAAGATGTTTGTAATCAAAGTTGATATTTGTATTTCTGGATTACAACATTTAGTAGTGATTTGTTGGAAGTTATCTATGAAAGGATTGAAGACAACTCATACAAAGTGCCTAGACAATTGAAGATACGGAGAATCTTTAGTTACCGAAATCATAACATTGAGAGCAACTGTCTTCACAAGCTTGAAGGCAAGTTAATAATGGCCCTGATCCGGCTTGAGGCGAAACCTTGGACGGAAAAGCCATGATTAACATCAACGCTTTACTTAGTGTAGAGTTTGTTGAGTTGGCCTTGATGAGTTGCTGGTGGCTTTGGAAAGCTGGACGCTGTCCATCTAATCCAGGAAATATCAGCTTATGTGTTCCCTAAGATACAAAGTTTTTTTAGGAATAGATTCCTGGAGGAGCAGTGTTCCCATTGGGTTTAATTGTTCCTTTTCCAGGCGGAACCTAATCAATTTTTTAACAGGTTACATAAAAGGGGAACATAGGATCTGTAGGTCTTTGAATATAAACACTACTTGTGTTCGATAAAGAATTGTCTAATTTTAAGTGCTCATTTTTGATTGCCTATTCAAGCAAGCCATTTGATTAGCCTTCTGGAATCCAATTATGATAGCAATAGTGCTGCAGTTAGCTAGCTGTGTTAACCTTTGTGGTAGATGTTGTTGGTAGAAGATGGATGGTGTGCTTCCCTTTTGTCGTCAGAAACTCTTATCCCCAATATGGGAAGGCTTTGGTTGATGAAGCTCTCTAAGCTGTGAGAAAACCTCTTGAGTTGTATATAATGGGCCCAAGCAGTGATGAATATTTGTGGAGGTGGCTTGGTAGAGCTAGTCTGTTTATTGTGTTATAATGTGTATTTTAAGCAGCATTTGTTAGTTCCTCTTTCTCCAGGAGAAGAAGATTCACTAGTTTTCTTTTTGAGGTTTTATTATCTTTACATTCACGCTTTGTAAAATGGTATTTTAGGTTGATTCTATATGTTAACCTGGAATTATGCTCGGTCTATTCATTTACAGTAAAAAAAGCATGAATTCCTTAGTCTTGTGTTTTGCTTTATTTTCTTTCAAAAGGTGTTGGAAAAGGGATTTTGTTGCTGTTTTGTAAAGCTAACATCATGGCTATTTATCTGCAGTGCCAACAAAGGCCAACCGTGAGTGCACGAAGAATTCTGCTTGAGCAGTACCTTCTTGGTCAAGAAAGTTATATCCGGAGCATCTTATCAAGTTCAGCTGCGTGGAGTAGCTTACCAGGTATGATGTAAAAATGGATTTTAGCGAGATACCCTAGAGATGTCAATGATAGTTCTTAAAATGGTAATCTTAGCTGATCCCTCATACCAAAAGGAAGATCTCTTTGATATTGATTTTGTGAACTTTGAGATTTGGAAATATGTCGAATGTTTTGAAGTTGGAAGGTTAGCTCCGCTTTTGGTATGGTTAGCCTACATGGCTAACATATACAAACAAATAAGATACATTAAATTGCCTTTTCTTTTCTTTCTTTATTTTTTCTTTTTAATTCTTGTAATTTGTACATTTGGGTGTCTATTTAGAAGTAGGCTTTCTGTAAGAATAGGGGAATGCTGTCTAAGCCTAGAACGTCACGAAAACTATGATAGGCATTGTAGGTGAGCATCTCTAACCTTAGGTCATTCCACAGTATAGGAAAAAAGGCATTACCGTTCTCCAGAAAAAAACGCTTGTCTGTCAGCTCAAACAGTGAACCTTAGGTCATTCCACAGTATAGGAAAAAAAGGCATTACCGTTCTCCAGATAAAAACGCTTGTCTGTCAGCTCAAACAGTGAACCTTAGGTCATTCCACAGTATAGGAAAAAAAGGCATTACCCTTCTCCAGATAAAAACGCTTGGCTGTCAGCTCAAACAGTGAACCTTAGGTCATTCCACAGATAAAATACTGCAGCTAAGCATCTCTAACCTTAAGTCATTCCACAGTATGGGAAAAAAGGCATTCCCATTCTCCAGATAAAACACACGCCTGTCAGCTCACACAGTGAACCATTAGTTACCCAACACTTTGTCTTAAGAGTGAAACAACCTGACATGTATTCTTTTTTATTAGGGCAATGCCACAAGTGGCCTAAATCCCCGTGTATAGTAAAAGGAACCAGCCAACAAAGAATGTGAATTTTTTGGTGGATAGTGAAATTCGTCATTTTTGTTGGATTTTAAAGAGTCTCTGGGCAATATATGGCACTTCTTCAAATTATTGTTCTGAATGATCCTTTAACTGCATAGTTCCTTTTGGGCTAAGGATCCTCTTGAAATTAGCCAATTCTGGTCCTGAATTCTGATTCATTGGTATGCTTCATCGTTTTTGACAGCCCTTAAAAGAAAGAGGTGGGTATATTGCTAATCTTGTGATTGCATTGGATACTCACTAAGAACGAAAATTAGGTTTTCTTTGTGATGAACACATGGTGTAGCTGGAAAAGTATAATGTGTAGAACGAGAGTTTACTAGTCAATTGGAAAGATGAAAGCATGAAGGGGTTAAGAAGTTGATTTGGCATGATTTGGTATTTACATCAAGTAGATTACTTCTATCAGAAAAGAAGTTATTTTGCTCAGTGCAAATAGTCAACTGAGATCTTCATTGGTGATTCGTTATTCTAAGATACATGAAATGAGAATTTGGTAGGCAGATTCATTGGTCCTTCCCTGTGAATTTTTGCAACTTTAGGCAACGTTCATGTTTCCCGATCTTTCATGAATCGAAAGAATTGTCAAAGCTCGAATCATCTGATGTATCCGGGTAACATGTAAATTGCTGTTCGTGTGTTGTATGACTCACAGATCTTAATGGGTATTGTAGGTTTAGGAGGGCTTTCTAGAGGTCATTAGAACATGTTTCCACTGGAAATTTTGACTATTTCTGTCAGGTGGTGAAGTAGCATGTTGTTAAAATAAAATATGCTTCTGGCTTCTACTATAAGATTGACACTGATGAAGTCATCTAAGTGTACTTGCAACGGCTTGTTTTTATTTGGGCATCTGACATCATTTACAGCTCACTCTGAGGGCACCTTAATTTCACACCCATTTTCTAGGTTTAAACCAGGGGAATGGAATGGTCCATGGGGGCAGACTGTGATATAGAGAAATTTAAACCATCTAAACTTTTCAACAATGACTTGGGTTTTCATCATGGGTTTCAAATGAATAACAGTAAGATGTCACACTTTAAGATTGACAAAGGCACCTTTATTTCTGTCGATTCGGCTGTCCTTTTTCCCCGGTAGCCATAAGATGTTTGAAACGGAACTTAGAATAGAATTAGATCACACATATCAAATATGATGGTTGATTCTTGGTCGCAAGTGAGAATCCCCACTCTAAGTATCTTGCTTCTCAAAGCTACGTCAAGAGAAACATTTATGTGGGCACTCTTAACGTTGAGAGACAGTTAACTGCTCCCTCTAATACCAAGCACTTCCATACCTGCCCTGTTTAATCCTTGTCCATGTTTCCAACATTCTATGTGCCTTTTAACTTGGATTTGTAATACTGCAATCTGATCCTTGTCAGATAATATGTGCACTTCACATCATCTGGTATGCACATCCACTTCTACCGTTGCGAGTCTTGCGACTGCAATTGCTGTAAGCTATTACCTAGCAACAAGAAGTTATAACAGTTGGTTACAGGTTGACTGCAAGAGTTAGCATGTCAGCATGGTTCCTATAGCTAAGGAGCCAAGCCTTTGAGCATTTAACGACTTTGCAAGGTGGTCTGAATTGCTTGAGTAATTGCTAGACTCAGCCGTGTAATTCAGTGGTTATAAACTATTACAACGTAACTGTGTTTACTCAAAGTGAGCTCTATGCCTTGCTCAAAGCTATTATAGATGAATATGTGACTCTAAGTGCGTAGTATGATGAGTTCCATTACAACAAAAGACATTCACCAGACGTCACTTTCCTGTATACTGAGCATTTGATCTTTGTTCAAATGCTAGAAAGCAACAGCTTATACTTTTAACCAAAGTGATGAGAAACATGCATATGTTATAAAGCACAAAGACATATGTTTCGACTTTTTCTAATAAGTGCTGCTATGTATCAAATCCAATCTTTTACTGTATACATATAAAGACACCAAAAATCAATCATGACATTAAGATAAATGTTTCAACTATCAAGGAGAGAAAAGGAAAGGAGTAGCTTTATCTCTTAATTATGGGCATAGGTGTGGCAATTTGAAAGAACTTAAGAACGAAGTAAAGACCAAAAGTTGACGTCTATTAAGTCTTCAACACGTTCATGGTGAGAACCATAACCTTTTCTCTATTTCCATGGACTGATTTTGATTTGTTGTACCCTACAGATCTACACACACCTACTCCTTTATCACCCCCAACCATAACAAAGCACATTTGAGCGAAGCATAATTCTTTCTCCCATTGTCTAAATTCAATGTTGTCTTATAAGAGTTATTACTTAACTTGTGTACTGAGAGACTATTAGTTCAATAGTAATATACTGTTTATATTTTGACCAGATGTCTTATTTTATAGGCACCTATTTGTGCCTTCGCTTATGCATCATTTTTTATTGTTGAATGATAAGCAGTACGTATTTTGCCATATGAGTGTGTCAAACTGTTATCAAGCACAACCGGTATGCATTTGGCCAGGATTTTTGTTTGGAGAGACAAATGTGTATGATACTACCTCCGTATATCAATAACTCTATATATTAATAAAAAATTATAGTCATAATTTGGGTCAATTATAAATAGTAATAACCTCCGTAATTTAATTTGTGTTTATATTTTTTTTCCGATTCTTTTTTTTAAGAATTTACCTTTAAATAGTAATAATTAATATCAGAATGGATCTCTTAACTTAAATTTTGTAATTTAATTTTTTATTTAATTTTTCCATCATCAGATGTAAGCGGATGAATGGTTAATTATAATTTTCTTGTTTTTAAATTTTTTATCTTGATCTTCACCGTCCATATAGTTGCATCTAATGGTAGAGAAATTAAGTAAAAAAATAAATCATGAAATTTAAGTCAAGGGATCTTCTCCCAAAGAAAAATATAGATCTTGTTACATTAAAATTTATAATTAAATAAAATACTTAATTATAAGTGTTTGAGAAAAAGAAGTAATATTTTGGGTTACTACCACATCTTTTAACTTGTTGAGAAGAAATTAAATTGATGAATAATCTTCTACCACACCTTATGCTATTTATAGTTGTAGAAAACATCAAAAAACCCCTAATAACCTTACAAATTCTTAGATATATACATGCATTTATATTTTTGAACTATAAAAATATATAAACATCACTTAAATACGACTACAAATACATCGAGCATATATTGAATTTAAAATTTTATATTTTTATGTATACCTCTATATATTAATTATTTTATAGATATCCAAAAATTGTTGTAAATTAATTCTTTGTTGGATTCCACCACTCTTACACCCCTCTTACACCACCACCTTATCGTCTCCCCTTCCACCTCTTCACATCTTGGTAACCCCCACATTTAGTGTAATAACTTAGGTTTAATACCTTAGTTATGAGAATGCGTTCCATTACTTCCTAATGTTAATGCTATCTTTATCATCCTCTCTTGTATTAGCCTATAAATTGAGGCTCATTCCTTTGTAATGTATACTAATATCTAGTAATGAGAAATTCTCTCTTCTTCTCTCTATATTTCTTTTGTGCAATAGTTCATCTTTTGATTTAGTTTATAACACGTTATCAGCACGCTCTGTTAATGAGCTAATTTATTTATTTTTTTCAAATAATCTAATAAGATCGAAATTGCCTATTTTTTTTTTCAAGGGTCGTCAATTGACCACGATGATGATCAGATTTCTATTGTGATGAATCTTACATAATTAGTTAAAATATTATATATCTTTTTTCTTGTTTTTAAGAAAAACTAAAATCAAAATCTTTTACTTTATATTCATGAGTTGACAAACTTTTGGTTTTCATAAGATGAAGATTTAGTTCAATATAGTAATATATTCACAGCTACTATTTGTTTAGACAAATAATCGATTCATGCGTATACATATGTATACCATGTATTAGTTAAAATTGCACATTTGTGAATTATATCATATATATATGAGTTTTTATTTTGTCGATGGATTATTATCTATTTATTTTATTTTATTTTATATCGCTTTAAGGTACCAATAATTGCGGATCGCATCATTACAAAGAGGAAAGGTTGTATCCTTGAAGGATAGTACAACTTTAACTTTTCCTCCTCAATAATAATCTCCTGGATTAAAAAAAAAAAAAAAGAGAAAAAAAAAAGACTGTTCCACCTGAAGTTGGAACTCAGTGTGACACAATATGGACAAAAGAAGTTCACTCGGTTAATCGGTCGGTCCCTGAAGTGACCCGTAACAAAGTGACATCATGTCTCTATCCGCGGTTCCTGAAGTAACATGACCCTGATGTTAAGACAATTTTATTTTACAAATAATGTGTCCACGTGTACACTGACAATGAATATTTCGTCAAACCCGAAGATGACGAAATTGATATTTAAATTATGTTGGTACTGTATCTGTGTATGTTCTTTATTTATTTTGATTTTGCAATTTTTTTTGTTTATTTTAATTATTGGTCTTGAAAAAAAAAAAAAAAGGATTCCAGAAGCAATCCATGGGATGTTATTAACTCCAGAAGTAGTCTAACATGCAAATTATAATTTTTTGTAGCAATCCAAATTATTGTGGGTTCCCGCAGTAATCCATAAATATAGACTCCAGAAGTGGTCTATAAAATTTTTTGGATTTCAGGTATCCATAAAATTCTGGGTTCCCGAAGTAGCCCATAGTTACTAAATACTTTTGTTAATGGTTTTATTATTTTTCTCTCGTCAATCTATACTTTTGTTAATGATTTTATTATCAAAACTCAAAATATATGTCATACTCTTTTCTACAAGAGCACAATTTTAACAGCATTAAACATTTCCGACATATTGATTGATTAGTACCAATCAAGCGGAATTTCCTGCTCAAATTTTGGTAGACGTACCAATACAAGAGCATATGACTATCGTTTATAATAAATGCTAATCAGGGTGCACACTGATAAAGTATACGATGTCAAATTTTAATTGCATATATGAGCATGGGTGATTTAAAATTATTAATTGTAATATTATGATAAACAATCCGAAAAAAAAAAAAAAGTTTTTCGGATGACCTACTTGGATCCAAGGTCACTCACCCATAATATATTTTGCATGAATAATACTATATGTGATGAGACTTCCCGCCGTTAGAGGGAAGAAAGCAGTCGTTATAAGAACGTCATGAATTGGTCTCATCATAATTCTTGCACCAATTCGGTATAAGGTGGAGAAGTTATTCATTCATTATGATATGCTTGAAGCATTTTATTCTTACAAGAAGAATAATTAAAACTCATTTGTTGTTGCACGTATTTTGGCATTAGTTTATGTCCCTGCAGGGCATGCCATGAGTTAACAATAATTGAGTCGTCTACAACTCATCTGAATTGTTGATGAAAATAAAATAAAATAATATATATTCCTTGATATAGGAAGCCAATCACGCTGGATCAAAATAGTGCTCATGTGGAGGCTATTGATAATATTCTCAATGAGACTATTTAACTACGATCTTTAATTACCGAGCCATATTTATCTCCTAAAGAGGAATTCATTCCTAGGTGGACAAGTGGTGTCGATATTAAAGAATGATTTTTATACGCGTACATAATCGTAGTTATTGTCGAACATGTATTCAGAGTAGCGACAACCATACATGTATTATAGACAAAATCCTTTTTCGCAGAGAAACTGCCGTGAAGTATCGACAATATGTATGGTTGACTAATATGGGTGAAAGGCATCCATATTTGGTTGTCCTCTCACTAATAAACATTTTTGGACATAAATAAAAATTGTGAACCCGGAAGGTTACAAGTTTGATGCTTAATTAGTTTGCATGAAAGTGAGACGAGAGGAACAAGGACGCTAATTGCACAGCGCCACTCGTGGCATCTAGTTTCTATAGACACTTGAGATCTGTGAAATTACATCATCTACTCTTAAATGATTTGAAAATACCCAATACTTTGGTAAGTATTGTGTACCCCGTTGATAGATGAATTTTAAGGCAAACTATTATTTGCCAGTTTTACATGTCATAGTCTGACATAATTGTTTGTTATCGAAGATAACGTTCGTGTAAACTTCTAAAAGATTATCACAGGTTATACTTCCTTATTGAAAGAATTCAAGATAAAAGATCTTGGAATCATGTATCAAACTTATTAAGCATTATAATGGTCCATGATTTTGTCAACTTTAGAAAGTTTTGACATGTTTACATGGATAAGTACGTAACCTCCTAATAAAACTTGTGTAATAGCAATCTACTTTCATCTCGGTAATGGGTATGTAACACTCTCTCTGGTTCGTATTACGTACTAATTACAAGTTGTTTTTGTGCTTGATTTTATGTATAAATTTATATGTTATACTTGAAATTGTTCGGTAGTGAATTTGTTTGCCAAACTTAATTAGCACTAATATGGAGGCATTGTGTATATTGGTTTTTGTAGTACCTCTAACATTTGATCTTTGCTTTGACGGTTTATCCAAAGTCTCGTAAGTAATGAACTACAGATAATCAGTTTCCATTTGCCAAATTGTTAGACGATACAACATCCTTTTTGCAGCAACAACGATGATCATCTATATTGTTTGAAAGGAATTTACGAAGAATAAAAGATATATCAGATACTACAAATCAACCATTGGCAATTTGACAAAGACAATTCAACTTGAGATTTGAAATTAAGTTATGGCAACATAAAGGTCTCCCTTACCAACAATTTTTTTTTTTTGAGCTGAAGATGGTTGCTGATTAGCTACTTGTGGTAAATCAACTGAGATATCTTCTTTCTGCTGGAGGATATATTGGACTTTACGAGTTGTACTCTTTTTCCTTAGTCAAGGTTTTTGTCCAACTGGGTTTTCCTTCTCAAGGTTTTAACGAGACAATATATATATGTCCAACTCCTTTTCTTAATCTATCTACAGTTGTACTCTTTTTCCTTAGTCAAGGTTTTTTCCTTCTGGGTTTTCCCGACAAGGTTTTGATAACGAACTTGAAGAAATTTGCTTAAAGAGATATTCGAAGACATTATTGAAGACAAACTTATATCTTGTTTTGAACAAAGACGGTCAGTGATTCTACTTGAAGATCAACATTATGTAATCAGTCTTTCTATACTTCTTTGGGTGCACATCATCAGGGGGAGAACATCAGTATTGTGTGATGGAAATTTATGCGTGTTGTACTCTTTTTCCTTCGCTTGGTTTTGTCCCAATGGGTTTTCCTAGCAGGGTTTTAATGAGGCAATATTTGACGCGTCCAACACCATGATATGATTTGTACTTTTTTTTCCTTCGTCTAGGTTCTATCACTTTTGGGTTTTCCTGGCAAGGTTTTAACGAGGCAATATCATAATAGAGTGGTGTCATCCAAGGGGGAGTGTTGTAAATTAATTCTTTGGTGGATAACCACCACTCTTACACCCCTCTTACACCACCACCTTATCATCTCCCCTTCCACCTCTTCACATCTTTCACTTCAAGGTTGTTACATATCGGATTTCGGTTCGTATCGGTCGAGGGCGATACACTGATACGCCGGTATATCGGGGAAATTTCGGTTCAAATATCGGTGAAATATCGGTCCATATATTTTATACCTATAATTTTATGAAAAAATACTAGTTCACATTTTATAATTATATATATATTTTAACACGTTATAACAAACGTTTTTTCACAAAGTTTAGAAAGAAAAACTAGTAATCATTTAAAATATATAGATCCATATATTTCATACAAAGTTCAAACTGGAAACATAAGAAAAACAAGAACAACTTCAAAGTTCATCGTCTAAAATGCTAATTAAACAAGGATATTACAATTCTAATCGAAATCGTTAGATTAATTATAGATATTATCATATCCATATATAATTCTAAAATATCATAAAAAATATGAGTAACAATTAAACCCTAAAACAAGGATTTTTTTTTAATTTTTTTTAATTTTTTTTAATTTTTTTTAATTTTTTATTTATTTTTTGATTTTTCAAAAAAAAAAAAAACCGTATCGGTCCATATCGGCCGATATTTCGGTCTAAATCGGCCGATATTTCGGTTAAATATCGTTGGCCGAAATTTCGGATTTCGTCTTCGTTTCACCCCGAAATCCGAAATTTCGGCGAAATTTCGGCCATTTCGGCCGAAATTAACTACATAGTTTCACTTCTTGGTAACCCCCACATTTAGTGTAATAACTTAGGTTTAATACCTTAGTTATGAGAATGCATTCCACTACTTCCTAATGTTAATGCTATCTTTATCATCCTCTCTTGTATTAGCCTATAAATTGATGCTCATTCCTTTGTAATGTATACTAATATCTAGTAATGAGAAATTCTCTCTTCTTCTCTCTATATTTCTTTTGTGCAATAGTTCATCTTTTGAGTTAGTTTATAACAAAAATATTAATATAAAGAGGTTCTACTATACTGTAAAAGGTAGTACCACCTTAAAAAATGGCGATCAAAGGCTATAAAATTACTTTGAACGTTTAATCATGTTATTGCTTTGCTTGTAAAAGTGTCACTAAGATAATCGATTAGTTGTAAAATGTTTTATTAAATAATTGAACTTAGTGATTTTTAATACATTTTTTTGTCCGGCTTAATTTTAATATATAAGTATAATTTTGCATAAACCAAACCTATTATTAGTAGTTTTTTAAAATAAATTGTGAAATTAATTTATTTTAACAGTTTATACAATTCAAATGTGTTTAAGTGATATTTAAAACTAAAGGAGGCAATTATTTCAATATGTAAATCTTTTAAGCTTAACATCATGCTTTAAGACCAGACCTGAACAAGGATTTTTTATTTTTTTTAGTTTTAGGATAGTTAATTGAATAAGATGTTTTTATATATTTTTCGGTGTCTTTCGACATATTTCTTCGTCATTTTACGACGATTTTTCTCCGTCGTTGTGGGATGAGTTCTTCAAACTTTGATGATTGGTTCTTAGCTTGCTATTCTCGATTCAAAAACATCAACGGTTCAACACGATATCGTTTTGAATCCATTCGCAAGGATTTAGAACATACGAGTTCGTTTGAATATATAAGTTTATGGGCAAAGTACTCCTTTCTTTTAGGAGCATCTCTTATCAAAGAAGAATACAATCAAGTTAAATAGTCGGAATTGATTCCGGAATGTACCATCATCTCTCCCTTCTACATAAATATGGTATTAGAACTGGGCCCGTACGTGGATGGTTAAATTCCATCCCTATATGATCCACGTGTTAAGAGGCTTAAATCGCCCTTACCCGTGAAGGGGAGTGTTGGGATGAAATAGTCCCACATTGCCTATAACCTCTAGTCTCTATACACATATCGCATTTAAGTGCCATTCCACTCATTGTCAATTGGTTTTGAATTGGAATCCCAAAAATCTTATATTATTGCTCTTTCTCTTCGCGGTTCATTTATAATTGATATCCTTATTTATATTAAAGTTTTGATTATCTTATATTTTGATATTTTTGTTATTCTTGTAAGCAAACATGTAATCAGTATTTTGATTTGAATGAATTGAAGTATATCAATTACCCTTAAAAAAACATAATTCAAGCATTCTAGGGGAACAGATGTCCCCACCAGTCTTAATGTAGTACCACCCTTGCATTTAGCCACAGACACGTAAATGGCATCAGAATCAAAATGGTAGGATTTTTTTTTTATCCTAAAATTTGCAGTGCTATTAGTAAGTTTAGTTATCGCCAAATTTCTCTACACCTTTTTCTGCAGAAGGCGAACCAGAAGGGAACATATGATAATATGGAATACGGATCATACATCCGCTTCACAAAATTGAAAGTAGATATAGGAAGAACCAAATTAATTACCCTATTTCGTTTTACGACATAAATTGCCTAACTGGATAAGTTGAGGCTTTAAGCTAATCAGAATACTTGGGGTCTGTTGCTAATAAAATTTTAAGCAAAACGAAAAGAAAAAAAATAAATAAGAAAAAGTACAGGCTAGTCTAGAAATAGAGCTTGCCAATGCGACTTAACAAACAACATATATCATGATAGGCGGCCTAGTTGATCCTAACTCCTTCTTGAATAACATTTTTTTCTTGGTGAAAGACGCTCATCGTTTTAAATCTTCCCGTTGCTGTATCCGGTTTTTCTAGTATATGATTAATTTTATGTTATAGCTGCACCTACATATACTTTGAAGGAAACAACTAGTTTTATTATTATTTACTCCAATATAAGTAACTTGAATAGAAGTCGAATCATCATCAACTAGTTAAAGAAATATGGTTATTGGACGAGTTCTTCCAATTCATTCTAGTACATAAACCTTAGGATATTTCACGCAGACTCGGTTGTACATAAACCGGATGTTCCAAGATTCAATACAGGGAGCATCTCCCAAAAATTTCATCTCATGACACTTCCTCAGCAAAACTTTTGATCAATTAGACAGCCAACTAGTGATCATACTAATATTTATTACATCACCCAATGTTGTATATTATTATATTATATTTATATAAGTGCGTGAAAATGGTCTAAGGAGAAAGTTTTCAAAGGTGCAAAGAGAGAAAGCGAGGACGTATTGGCTTTATATACACCAAAATGAATTAAAAGACAAAATACTGAAATAAAAAACAGCCTTTAATTAGACTAAATTAACCCCCACAATTTCTTTACAAAATGATGCTATTTTACCCCATATACCCACCGAAGCCTCTACATGTTTAGATCCTCATGATAGAGCCAAAAACATGCTCAACCGTATGGTCACTCACTCGCTCATTCTAGCTAGAAAAAGAGAGAAAAAAAGAGAAAGTCTTGGAGGAAGAGAAGGAAGAGAGAGCGAGAAGATAGATATAATCCAATTTCATATATTTTGGGCAAGTACTTAAGTTTTATATTTATGGCCAAATTTTAGTTCAGAGGTCCGTTCATTGATGATAACTGTTGATGAAGCTTTCGCAAAATTAAGATACGTCGAATATCAGATAGTTTTCGTCTAAGAATTTCTGATTCGAACCGAAGCTTCTCATTATCTCTCCGAAAGAGTTGAGTGTTTTGGACAGAGTAACTCAAACGGTTTTTCATCTCTCGGTTTTCAAATTTCATTTTGTTTAACTTAACTCTCAAATCTTCGAGATGTTTCTGTTTTCTCATGCGAGATCTTCTTGCTGATTCACGATTCGAAACCATTCGTCTCTTTTTTCTTTCTTGTTGCTCTTCTTCAGATATCGCCCGAACTGTATCGCCCGGTAAACTTGAGTTTGTTGACAACACAGAATTAGTAGTAGTAGTGGTGGTGGTTTCAGGTGATGATGATGATAAAAGAGAGAGAAAAAAGTTAGTTATTTCACCACCATCATCATCCTGATTTTCAGATGGTGTAAAACCATTTCCGATAACCGGGTATGGTATTCCGAACATTTCCTCAGAGAGAAACATGGTTTTGGCAAAACCGCTATTATGAAATGATAACTAGGTAAAAGAGAAAGAAGGGAAGGAAAAGGGAAGAATTGAGTTGCAGTGGTTTGGTATTTATGGAGGTTTGAAAGTTTGTTAATGGGACCCACTAAAAATTTGATGATGTATTTAAACCGTATAAATATACGGTGTGTGTATTTTCCGTTTATTTAAGTGAGATAACTTTTTCTTTGAGTGGGTTATTTACGGTTTGCTTTTATAAAATTTGATGGGACCGTTTAAAGATTAGCTTAGAGCTGAAGGATCTGGTATGTATGGGAGAGTTGAAGGTTTAGGTGGCTCACTGACTTTTGCGCCTCCCTCAATCCACAAGGTGGATGGATCTTTGGACGCCCCAACTGCTCCATTTCAACCCAAATTCATTCCCTAAGTTCAAAACTTATATGCCCTTATTTTAGAACGCTCGTACAAGGGCTTATAGATTTATAGAGAGTTTTCTATATAAAGATAAAATAGGGTTATTAGTTATCCATTCAAAAAATCCGTTATCTATTATATTTTTATAATAGTTAAATTATTTTTATTTAATTATTAATAAATAATTTAATTAGTTAACAGATTAGACTAATAAAATAATATTATATTTAATAAAATTAAATCAGATTTTTATATATTTTGTTTTTCAATAGTTATAATATGGTCGGTATGTGGTCCCTCTTCATTTTTTGACACGTCAAAAACAATTCCTATTTTTTTCACATAAAAACAAAAAAAAAAGCAGATTTTTCTAAAAAGTAGCCCCTTCTAAATCCTGGGAAGCAAGACCATTATTTGAGAAAAAAAGAGAAAAAAAATAGTTATTTGGTTTTAATTTTGATGTGTCAAAAAAATAAAGAGGGCCACATCGTAGCCGGGACGATTTTGTTTTGGTGGGAAGAAGAAAAGAAGAAAAAGAGAGAACTTTTTGGAGATTTTTAAAAAACCCTAGATTTTGATCCACTCAACCAAAATAAGTGATTCTAGTGAGAAATTTGAGGTAGGTAAATCCTTTTATGATATAGAAAGCAAATTTCACGTACCTCATGATGGAAATCGTGATTTACCCAACTAAGAATTGATTTTTTTAGCTTTTCAGACCTGTTAACGTTGGATTTTTCCCTTCTTAGCCAACCGTAAAACTAAATCACGGTTAGGTGATGATGAATTTCTAACCGTAACTGGGTAAAAATACCAGTTACGGTTAGGTTTGGTATATCGAACCCAACTATATCTCAATTACGGTTGGATATAGATCAGTTACAGTTGGACTCGATATACCAAAACCCAACTGTAACCCAATTACAGTTGAGTTTCAGTCAGTTACTGTTGGGTTCGATATACCAAAACCCAACCGTAAAAAGCTATTTCATTTTTTTTTAATAATTACGGTTGGGTTTTTAAAAATTTTTAACGTAAAAGCTTCTGAAAATGCAATTACAGTTAGGTTTTTAAGAACTCCCAACCGTAACACCAAAACCCAACCGTAAATTCACTGAAAACTTAATTTTTACTAAAAATTCAATCAATCAAACAATTTTTAAATACAAAAAAGAGAAATAAAACGTGAAATTTGTCGAATAATCCTAACAAAAATCATGCGTTTTTGTTGGAGAATTTGAAATTTTCCACCGATTTTTTCTTGGATTTCTTGATTGGGTTGTTGATGATGTTTAAGAGAACAAGATGAATAGATCTTGATTAGAATAAGGTTTTGATTTAGTTATTAGGTTTTAGTTTTAGAGAGAGGATAATTTAGATATTTTACTATTTTTAGGACACCCCTAACTAACTATTTAGGTACCTTCAATCATGAAAAACCCCCTTAAAGAATAAGAATCATTATTTAGATAATTCTAATTGTTATTGTATTTGTTAGCATATGAGCATATGATTGTTGGTTTGGAAATTCAATTTGGCTTTTATTAACTTGTATATCCATATACATGTTACGATTTAATAAAAAATTATTCTTTCTGTCCCCTATATAAAGGTGGAGTTTGAAATTTCGATTGTCACATTAAATAGTTTCAAGATAATTTTTTCACATATACTCTTATCGGTATTCACAAGTAGATTAGTATTTTATTTTGAAAATGAGATAAATAGTAAAATAAAAAAAAATTGTAAATATTTATGAGATCAATATTTTTTTATTCTAAAAAAGTTAACAAATTACAGCTATATATTAAACACCGAGAGAGTATTTCATTTTATTAGAAATAATTTTTTTCTATTTTATTTTATTGAAAATTAGTTTTTTTTTTACCGAAAACAACAATATAATCTTACGATGTAAAAAATTAATTTTCAATATGATAAAACAAACAAGTTATTGTAGTGAACTTTACGGTGTACCCTGGATCAACGCGTTTTCAAACAAAAACTCACAAAATCAGGGTAGGTTTGAATTCCATTATCAAGGAATTATATGATGACACGTTCAGGTTGTGATCGGTAATAGAAATGAATTGATTTGAAGCAAGCACTTATGGAATTCGTAGACGCACCCAACTGGATTATATCTGGCCAGACAAGTTACAAGTAGATGTCAAAAATTGGAAAGAAAAAATAAATGTTTGTTAATGGTCTATGGACCTCTATGGTGATGTCTCTACTTTTTTGTATGACCCTTTTAGCTACTGGTTAGTGTTTGATTGGTGATGTCATTAAAATTAATGATAAGGCTAATAGAATAACTTGAACATGATGCATGAATCACTGATTATGTTTTAGACTTTAGTCTATATAATAATTTTTTGAATTATAGTCCATATAAATCTAGGAGCTGATTCGATAAAAATTGACTCCAATGAATATTACTTCATGAATTAGAGTTATGTCATTTAGCAAGTATAACTAAAGAGTTATCATTTATTGGTTTGCTTGAAAAGAAGAACTCTATATCAATTAATTGTTTCCCAAGTGTTTTTACAGTCTTACTCCACACAGTTACTGTACATGTACTTGTGATATTTAATGTCTAAATAAGAGTAATAAGCTGGTTGATTTAATTTGTTAATTTATTTTATTTTTTTTGGGGAGATTAAACAAGGGCTCCGTGGGAACCAAAAAAACCACTAAAAAATAAAAATCAATACTTTTTTTTTTCTCATCTAGGATTACGTTTTTTCAATTTTTTGATAAATGAGCTTGGTAAAATCTCTAGAAATTTAACTTATCGATGTAATTTCGTTAAGTGAGCAATTTTATTCGTCTCCATGCTTGATACAAAAATAGTTCAACTCCCTAATCGAGGCACCAATTGATCTCACAAAATTCAAAGCAAACCATGGAGGTTGTGTATGGTTTTGGATAGTGTTCCTAACAAGCACAGAATCAACTCCACACTCTACATGTTTTAGATCATGATTGTGGGCTAAATTCAGACCTATATCTAGCCCTTGTAGCCTGTGAATTGATAATGTCCAAAGTCTAGCTATTTTTAAACGATCAGGGATGGATACTGGACAAACTACTTAATTTACTGACTTAGGTTCTTAAACCAAATAAATATTACACTGCACTAAAACCAATCGTCACACACAAATAATTACTCGCATACGATATTCGTCAAGAATTCAAATCTCTACTAAGATGATTAATGAATTCTTCTCTAATGTAAATCATAAGGTACACATTACTCAAAATTTATCAAGTTCAATTACATGGATAAACTAAAAGATGGATATGAAAAGAAGTGTGGATATTTTAACTAGGTGAACGAATGTTCCTTAAAATAGATATATAACAGTCTAGCCTTAGGAACGAAAGGGAGGAAAACACAAACATGTTATATTCCAATTATCAATACCATTTTTTGTTGGTGGAGATATTCAATCTTTCTATGGTTTAAGGGCACATATATAATCAATACTCACTCATATATATATAATAGTATATGTATATAATTCAGCATGTAGTGCATGAATTCATCTTAAAATGCATGAGATCATCCAATATGAAATTCATAGTTTACTCTACGTCTGAAATCTAGTTTAAATCCTCTAGGAAAAATGACCAATGTTTTTACACTACCAAAAACACTTAATTTGCACACAACTCGGATTCCGTAGCTTTTCCAAAACGTAACTGGAACAAAGTTACGGTAAAATTATTAGTCTATGTTGTTCCAAATTCTAGTATCGATACTCCTAGCAAATAAAAGATTGGGTCTTAAGAGTTTCTAATTTTTTATTAGCCAATAAAAAGCTTCAAGATTGAGATGAAATGGGTATCATGAGGCCGACAGTATACAAAAAAACAAATAGTTGATTAAATTCCTTAATTCTTGATATGTAATGATAAACTTTGGTAAAGAAAGCAAAAGCTCCGGATTGTTTATAAACTACATTCATACTTTTACTTTCTCCTTCCCATCTGATCCCATTCTACTAATTTCCCTATATCTCTTGTCTTTTTCTTTCTCATGGTATACACTACTTTTTCTTGCTTTTCTTTTTTCTTGAGACAAATTAAAGAGGTTGGATTTGCAAGTTGAATGGGACACATGCATTAATCCGGAATGGTATTAGAATATTAGGGAATATACTGATCATCAATCCCACGTAACTTCATGCAGAAGAACCCATTCATTTGGTAGATACCTACACTCTTTTATACTACTAAATATTAACCGCAATAATACTGTCTCGAAAGCACTCTTCTTGATTGTTTATTAATGTGTAAAGGTTGGTGCATGGTGCATGGTGCATCTTAATTATTCTTAAGGAAAGTACTCTTTTTTTTTTTATTTTTAAGTGAAAAAATGTTTTAAGTTCGACCCCAATACCCCATCCTACGAGTAAGATAGGTTTACTCAGTTCTTAGCATCACTCGAAATTTTTAAAGGGGGTTTATTATTATTAATCGTCATCATCACGATCTTTTAGTATATATCCTGGCCGATGAGATGCTACACTAGAAGTGCATATCGATATTTGCCGCATATATATATAGACCTACCGGAGAATAATCTCACATCGCCTGAGTCTTTTGGGCTTAAGCTGTTAATATGTTTTACACACTTTTATCTCTACAAACCATTTTTTTTTTCATTATAAAAAAACAAAAAATAAAAAACTAAAAACAAAAAACATTTGTGTACATAAATTACAGAGGCTTGAAATAAGAAGAAGGACAAGCCCTTCTCTTCCAACAAAACAGTAGTGTGAATCATGAAGGATAAAAGACATACTACCCCATTTGATTTTTATGTTAAAAATGAGCGCGCACTCAAACAAACTCATACCATTCTAGGTTAAAAGACATATCACTCTTTCTTAAAATTTAATTAAGGATAGGACTGCACGAATCCGATCCAGACCCATCATCCGATCCACCGAGAAACGGGTCGGATGCGGTGACAATTTTTTTTATCCGCCTTCTGGCGGTTTGGATGCGGGTGACACTTTCTTTCACCCGACCCACCCGTCTAACCCGCCAGAAAATCACATTAAAATTAAAAACTAAAAACACTTTCTCTCCGACAGTTCGACTCATTCATTTCCCATCTCTTATTTTTTTTTTTCTTTCTTCTTGAGCGAAGAAATCACCACCACCGCAACACCATCTTCAGATTCTTGACTAAAACCATCACGGCATCACCACCACCTTGTTTCTCTTCATCTTCAATAGTTTCTTTTTTGTTTCTTCTCGACTCTCTACGGCCTACCAGGTACCAGGTACTGTATTTGCGCTAATTAAAAAAAAGTTTCCCTGATTGAAATTTATGTTCGTATAATTACCTGATTGAATTATAATTGATTATGGGTTTCCTTGTTTCTGATTGATTATGATGATTAGAAGATTTAATTTGATAATTAATTTTGCCCTAATTGATTTTTTCCATGATTGAACTTTTTGTTCATATAGTTACCTGATTGAGTTGCGATTGATTATGGATTTCCTTATTTCTGACTGATTATGATGATTAGAAGATTTAGTTTGATAAATAATTTTGTCCTAATTTTATAATATGAGTTTTCTGAATTTTTAATTTCTGATTTTTTTATATTTGCTTTGTAAAAAAATGATGTGCTTGGATATAACCATATTAACCTTTGATGTGCTTTTTAGTTGCAACATCTAGATCCAACTTATTTCTTCTCCTTTTTAGTTCCTGTTAGATTTTGCTCTCTACCAGTCTTTTTTGTTTTAGATTCATCTGTTAGTTCTTGTTTTAGATTCATCTACCAGTGGATTTATTTTCTTAACCCACTGAAAATTTAGGTTTAGAAAGCAAACATGAGTTTCAGTAACCTTAATCAACATCTGGTAAATTGTCAAGCCAAGTCTATTAATCTCCCATGGTTTGAAAGTTAGTTCGTAAGCCCGTCAAAAGGATTCTTTTTGGAAAACTCACAGGCTGCTTACAAAAATTACCTTTTCATTCTAACTAAGCAATAAGTATACCTTTAAACCCATGATGACATCCTAACACAAATATATATGTATATGTCTAAGCTTAACAAGTCTAAGCACGACACTTCCTCATGTTTCCTGAACCATTTTTCTGTTAGTATTTGATAAGTTGTCTCTTCTCATACTACAGAACAAAAGCGTATGATTTTTTCTGGAAATTCCTAAGTCGTGCACCACAGAAGTGAGAATACTTTCCCTTATTGTTCATGTTTCCCCCCTTAACAATATAAGTATTGTTATTATTGGTATGAGATAAACTGCAGTTTTCTACCTTTAGAGTTCATTCCAATCTGGATTTCTGCAAGCTTAGAAACTTCTCAGTTTTCTTTGTTACTCTACCTTTGGATGAGTTCACCCTCATTTAGTTCTACTTCTGACTTGTTTTTTTTTTGTAGGTTACCACTTACCACCATGGTTGAAATCTTAGAAGATGATTCTTGTTCAAATCTTCCAGTTCAAATCTTTGCAAGTGTAGTCATTTTAAATCAGTGGTATCAATCCAGACACATCAGAAGAATAGTTCTAAAGCTCTACATAGTTTGTTGGTTTTGTAAGGGTTACCTTTAGTGTTATTATTGGGTATGGAATTGCAGGGTGGAATTCTTCTTCTGAGTGATTGAAAACACAGAGAAGAAGAAATTGAAGCCATTTGATTTGATGATTTTGGAAGAATGAACTTTGTATCTCTGTTTCTAATATTGTATATCTGTGCGGGTAACCCGTACCCACCCGCATCCAACCCGTCGAAATGGCAGGTCATACCTGACCCGTCCTACGACGGATTGGATGCGGATGAATATTTCAATCACCCGCCAACTGACGGGTTGGGTGGGGCCAAACTCGACCCTTCCAACCCGATATGCAGCCTCAATTAAGGAAAAAAAGGTTTCTTAAAGATAAAGAAAAGAATTACTACTAGTATCTTATAAAGACTAGTATTTCTTAGTTTGCGTCGACATATATGCAAGTAACTTTTTCGGTAATGATAATTGATAAGGGATGAATTATACTCATATAAACATCATCAGACACATGTGTCTACATATACACTGCTCTGTACGTACAAATGTAGGTGTAAATGATAACAACATCCACTTCTAAGTTCTAACTATCTGCCGACGGAGTGTAGAACCACCTACAAACCATAACAGTTGATGAATGATGACGTACAGTTACTACTGGTTTCTTTATGCCCTTGCAAAAGCAAAAAGATTGCTTGATAGATATACCTAGGAAAATTTTATGATCTTGAATGATGATATTCATGGTACTAAAAGTTACATGCTGAGGATAAAAAGTAAGAAAGAATGACTGACACAGTGGTGGTGGATGTCAATATTTATGTACTAGATATTTACTTTTTCTCCTCTTTTTCTCTTTTTCTCTTTCGTTTTTTCGTGTGTGTGTTTTATTTTAGTCGACATGATATTGAAATTTGGATTGACACTATAGAAAGCACTTGGTTAGGTGAATTGGTTGTTATAAGTTGGTCTAATTAGGTGTTCAGCTTCGGAGTTCATGCTAGTGATGTTTGCATACAAGGGTTATTAGAATCGATAGTTTGATTTGGCTTGTGGAATCTAGAGTTGCTAGTTGGAGAGATGGCTAAAGCAGCAACGTAACTAACTATCGTTTAGGTGTCAGCCAAGTTGTGGTTTCAGTTTCGCTCGTGCTACTAGGCGCCATGTCACAAGTCATTGCCAATGTGCTCATTGTCAGAGAGCAACCAATTGTGGATCTAGGTGTGTGTATAAAGACTACAGAGTAGTGCCATAGTGGTGCTCCTTGCATGGGCGCAACTGTTTTACCCAGCCACGAACAACTATATATACCAGCATTAAATGTAACCTAGTTTGGAGCTTTTTAGTTGTACTTCCATCTAATTGTTTATGCTATATACACAGATTAGTATTTGTCGCATTATGATGCAGCAAAATGAAAGTAAAACTGTCTAGAAAAGGAGAAAGATGAGAAAAGTGGGTGTAGTGAAGATAATTGATTAAAAATTTTAGCTTATCGTGTGACATTTCTCCGTTGGAATGATCTTCTGTGTAACCGTTTCCGCTCTAAGGATTACAAAAGAACCAAGAAAAAATGTTAAAAAATTATAAAGGTTAGTTACACTTAAAAGTATTTTCAATTGGATTGTACTCCGGATCCTACACGGCGTCCCTTTGAAAATAAAGGTTGGTTACCCTTAACTTATTATGATTCGAACAAGTTAATTAAGGTTAGATTCCCATGACTTTTGTTTTCGGCTTGTTTTCTTTTAGTAATATATATACCAGATTAGGACACAAATGAGATTTCTTAATTTGTTACCAAGTGACCATGGAATCAATCCATATTAATTATGATATTTGAAACGATAATGCTCCTCCATATTAACGAATTAGCCGAAAGGACAGCCCATATTTATTCCCCTTGAAAAATCCATAACTGCTTTCAAGTGAGTTTCATTTAACTAATTAATTATTTTCTTGTCCTGACAAAAATAAGATGAAAAAATCTTAAGTATTTAATAATGGGTTTTTTGATTAAGTCCCATTGTATTAAAAGAAAAAAGCTATAAAAATAGTAGGATATAAAACTTTGAAGTGATAATGCTTCTAAAAGGAAAGAAAGTTAAAAACTAATTGAAATGAAAGTACATTTTGTCAGACACCTCAATTACGTTGAGAAAATTTGGCCTACCCACATAGGTCTTTTTTTCCCCACAATTCAAAAGACAGCCCCGCTTTGTTTTATTGTCCGCTGCAAAATTTATCTCTCGATAAGCATGATCAAATCGCACCGCAGAATACCTTGACTTTGCTGCTAACCATCTATTCCGCATGAACCAAGGCACCGCGTCCCTTGTGAAAGCCATAATTGCACTAATTGAGTCTGACCTGATTAGAACACTAGTGTAATTCCATTGCTTGGCCCACTCTAGTCCATAAAGAATCGCATGTAACTCCGCTATATAGTTGGATGCAGATCCAAGCCCAACTGAAATAGCTCCAATAACGCTTCCAATATAATCTCTGGCCACTACTCCCGCCCCGATTGGGCCCGGATTTCCAAACGAAGCCCCATCACAGCATAAAAGGATCACCCCTAAATCCGGAGGCCTCCAATGACAGCCTATTGGTACCGCAAACTTGAGCAACGAAGGTTACTTTGAAATACTTGAGGATGCGCAAGTCATAACAAGTATTGTGCATGTGACCCTTCATGCGCATAGAATTCTCATTAATATGCTGATAAACTCGCATTTTGAACTGAGTCAAGTGTAGCTTCGCCCCCTCAAACACCATCTCATTGCGGAGATTCCATTATTCCGCACGCATGACCAAGTTAGCCACAATCCATAGGTCTCTGACCATTCTACTCTTCCCTTTTGACTTAGCATAAGAAGTGATGAGATCATAATCTGGTGCCAATTCAAAGATTTCAACTAGCCACTTCCAGCCTCTCCTAGCAAAAACGCAGCTCCAGGTAACATGAACCATTGATTCCTCTTCAGCTTTGCAGAAAGCACATCTAGCACACACTGGAACATGAAACCTGCTAACTACCTTATCAAGAGTAGCACAACAATCAATATTGATTACCTTCCAGGCTTGAGTAGCAAGTGCAGGATGAACAATTGTTCTCCAAATTATCTTTGCTTCTCGGCTAACATGACGGACATTTCTGATCAAATGCCTAGCGGAACTGACAGTGAGATTACCCCTCTGCTCCAGGACCCAAACTCTTCTGTCAGGTTCATTGCTTGGAATAGGCAGCGAATGCAAATCTACTCCAGCTTCTAGCATTCTTTCTTTAACGCTTAAAGGGATATTCCAAGACCCACCGCTTATCAGGTGCGCTACCTTAGAGGAAAATTCATTCCTCTTTGCCTATGGAATACCCAAAGAGAGAGATAAACTATTTCGACCGCACCAGTTATCAAAGAAAATGGAAGTTTGCTGCCCATTGCCGATCATGCATCGAGTATTGCTTTCCACTTCATTATAAATCCATCTAATTCCAGGCATAATGGAGGACTTAAGGCCATAATCTATCAGTTCACCATTGACCTTAAAGAATTTGGCTTGTAAGAATTTTGCCCACCTCTTATCAGAATTCTTGATATTCCACCAAAGTTTCATTAACATTGCCTTGTTCATTACCTCCATCCTTGGGATAGCTAAGCCCCCTTCACTCAACGGGCAACAAATAGTAAACTATCACCATTTTTCGCCTTACTTTAGAGTCTCCTTTCCAAATAAAGTTACGTATAGCTCGTTCACAATCTGCGATGATCCTAAAGGCCATTTATAAACTACCATTGAATGGATAATGTAGCTGAAGATAACCGATCTTACGAGAACCAACCTTGCCTGAAAAGAAAGCAAAGTACCGACCTAACCAGCTAACTTGTCCATGATTTTCTCCACTACGGGCCGAACATGTGCATACCGGACCGATCCAGACATAAGTTGGACCCCAGATATCTATCAGGAAAGGTGGAATCCTGAAAATTCCAAGATTTTGCTATGCGTCTCTTTCTAGCTTGTTTGCCTTCCCCAAAGTAAAACTTGCTCTTGGATGTGCTAACAGCTTGCCTCGAAACAGCTTCATACTTTGCTAAAAAGTCTCTCTAACTGCGCATACTCTTCACATTTGCCTTACAAAAAATAAGGATGTCATCAGCAAAAAACATATGCGTTGGAGAAATTCCCTTTCGTGTAACCATGTACGACATCTTCCTCTGCTCAAACAACTGACTAATATTCCGACTCAAGACATCCTCAATAAGTACAAAAATCAAGGGGGATAATGGATCACCTTGCCTCAAACCACGGTTTATCTTGAAAAAACCCTCCGGGTTTCCATTGATGAGAACTGAAATACGCACATAATTAAGGATGGTACTTATCCATGAACACCACCAATATGAGAAGCCATAGAACATGAAAACATAATTGATAAACTGCCAGCTTACGGTGTCGAAATCCTGAGTTATATCAAGCTTTAATCCCACATTACTAAACTTCCTATCCACCTCGATCTCATTGATCATTTCAGAGGCTAAGCTAATGTTTTCATGGATGTTTCTACCTTTCATAAACTCCATCTGCTCCTCAGAAATAAGCTTTTAAAGAACAACGCCAAGCCTACTAGCCATAATCTTGGTAATAATTTTAAAGAAGAAGTTGCTTAAGCCAATTGGCCTGAAGTTTCTAAGCTTTTCAGTGCCCTTTTCCTTTGGAAGTAAGATAATCAAGCTCGAATTAATACCACTCGGAATGTACTTATGTTTCCAGCAAGTCTGTATTGAAAGAACCAAATCCATCGCAATCATGTCCCAGCACTTTTGATAGAAAATTCCAGAGAAACCATCCAGGCATGGCGCACTATCAGCCCCTACATCAAAGACTGCCTTCTTTATCTCCTCCACGTCCGGTACTGCATCCATTGCAAGTCTTTCCGCAGCTGAAATAGACTCATGTTCATAATTGAAAATTGAGGTATCAATCACCGGTCCTACACCATTAAACTTGTCCATGTAGTATTGTAAGATGTGATCGCGAATTTGAAATGGCTCCGCCATCCTTGTACCTGCATCAGAAACAAGGTTAGAAATAAAACATCTATTTCTTCCCCTTGTAATACTGTTGTGGAAGAAGCTAGTGTTGCTTTCCCCATCCATCATCCAAGTAGCCCTCGCCTTTTTCTTTAGCATGATAGCCAGATCAATTATGGCCTTCTCCACCTCACTCATGGCGTCTGTTAAGTCATCAAATTTCCTAGAGTCTTGTGGGTTCTCATCTGACTCCGCCTGAGCTATCTCCAACTTCAACTCAGCCTTCTTAATTCTAACGTGAACATTGCCAAAGAAATTTACATTCCACTCTTTCAAAACTTGCTTTAATCTCTTAAGTATACTATTGAATTTAAAGGCATCAGTTTCATGAATGGGAGACATCCAACTGAGCTTAACCACCTCCATAAAGCTAGCATGATTGAACCACATTTTCTGAATTCTAAAGGGTGCACGAGCAGGCCTATGCCTTTCAAATGGAAAACCAAACAAAGGACCATGATCAGAGACGTCCTTGTTATAAGCCACATACCTCCAATTGCGAAAACGCATGAGCCAAGCATCATTAGTGAAAGCCCTATCAAGCTTCTCAATAATTCTGCCCATACCTGACCTTCTATTAGACCATGTCATCTTTCTACTGAAGGCTTCAGCTTCAACAAGCTCATTATCGCTGACCCAATTGGAAAATTCTGAGATCACCGTCTGTCTTGTGCTCTACCCCCTTTCTTTTCCTCAGTTCTTAGCACACAGTTGAAATCTCCCATAACAAGCCAAGGAATTGTGATATCTTCGAGGCTAATTGCAGGCCATAAACTCCTTCTCACTATTTGGAAACAAATTGCATGTACAAAAGAGATAAAAACCCCATCCACAACTATTGTTATCGATTGTTTCCCGCTACTAATAACCTTAGTCCTACCAATACTGTTTGCCCATAAAATCCATAAATTACTCTTCATACTACCCACTGAACTCTCTATAAAATCAATGCTCATATCTCGCAACCTTAATCTTTTGATAACTTTCCTACTACAGTGCAGAAGAGGCTCCACAATGCAAATAATATCCGGCTTATTAACTCTAACCAACTCCCTTAACCTTGATCTAGCCTCCAATATCGCTATACCAAGGATATTCCAGAAGAAGACACGCATTAAATAACTTCAGTTGAAGGTGTTGAGCTCTCCGTACCCTTTTTTGCTAACTTCTCATTAATTTCCTGCATATCATTGCGCAATGCCTCTACAGAATTTGGCATAACCACCTGTTCACCATCAGTTGCGCAAGCAACTTTCTTTCCTTTCCTCTTCTTTACCATCTTAGGAACCGAAACTGAATCGGTTAGTTGCGCAATTTCATCCTTAGCTGCCAAAGCCGCAGCTCTCCGGGCTTCTTGCTCCAACAATCTCCTGTTCTCATCCATCTCAACCTCATCATCCCATACTATCTTTCTAGTACTAGACTTAGATGAAGCTTTATTGTCCGCATCAATTTCAAAGTCAATCTCTTCAGACTTATTATCATCATCAACATCAACAACAGTATCTTTCGCCAAAGCTGAGTACCTAATTTCACCAGGCACTGTTGTTGGCTTACCGACCCTTCTAGGCTTGGCATTTTGCTTCTTCCTTTGAGTAACGAAAGATGTCTCTTTCCAGCTTTCCTCTAATTCGACATCAACAACACTCTCAATAAATTTACCCTTTCTAATTCTAGCTTCCAACTCAGCTTGCAAAATCTCATCCATCTTCGCATCAGCCTTTATCTGAGCTTCATTTGAAGTCTCAGGGATATCAGCAGACTCAACCTTCTTTTTCTCAGCATCAATAATAGCCTGTGCATAATCTAACTTCTCTTGCATAGCACGATCCCATTGAGCATCCGCTCGCAACTTTGCCACCTATGCCTTCTTAATATAATCATCAAACTTGGAGTTTTTGGTGTCTTTCTCAGCACCAAGATGCTGCACTTCACCAGTTTTATTCCGCTCATCACCTCCCACTGATCCTGTAAACAAAACAGAACCCTTATGTTTAGTTGCAGTACCACTTTGAGATTCAAGAATAGCTTCAGTTTTGCTATCAGAAATAGCTTCAGTTTTTCTCTCAGTACCGCCAAACTGCTTCCCCTTCCCAATTTCTTTTACCTATTTACACTCAGCAAAAACATGCCCTACCATCTTACAATCCTTGCAATATTTTGGCTTTTTAGGAATCAAGATTGTTTGCAAGAAACTAAAACCCCCAGCATTGATCTGAATATCCTTCGGGATTTCTTCAGCAAAATCCACATCTACAAGTACGCTTGCAAAGTACCCATATTCCATATTTAGGGTTCTTGAATCAACAACAACAGGCGTACCCAAAGCTGTACCAATTGACAACAAAATCTCTTCAGTCCAATACACAATATGCAAACCTGACAATTGAACCCAAACTAAAGCTCTAGAAGTTTTTTGATTAATCGGATTAAAGTTAGGATCAAAATCCCTAACCCTTAATGCTTGATCCCCCACAAACGACGGACCATCTCTCCAAACTCTTCTTTTATCATCTTCGTTAGATAAGACTATGGTGAAAAAACCCTTAGTCATTGGGATAAACTGATGCGAACCTGTAAGCCGCCATTGATTAAGCAAGGTAGCTTTAACCTCTAAGAACTTCAAATTCCTAAAATCCAACCTACCTATCAGCGAAAACTTCATCCTCTCTTAGAAAGAACAAAAATATCATCATGAATATCAAGAACACAACGTCCAGTAGCTTTCCTTGCCATGCAAAGGTTTTCAATGTTTATTTTTGACGGAACATGATTTCTTCTCTTCACATCATCTAAAAAGGATTGTTTGTTTGAATTTGTAGATGTATTAGGGTTTTCTAACACCTTACCAGGATCAAAATGGGATTGTTCCGCCATACCTGAGTATTTAGTAATGGGTGGTTCACACATGCTTTGTCTTTCTTGTTCCTTTATCATTCATTCCCGCTTGTTAATCCAGCGTTACGTTTGTTAGATTTAGGTCTAACTGAAAAACAGAACTGATTTTTTATTTCCAAGTTTTTAAATAATTCACTAATCATACAATATTAATTTAAGGAAAAAGGCATTGGATCTAGGTTTAATTCGCGGTTAAACAAACTACTTCCTACCTACAAATTTTTGTAAATTTATTTTTGTATTTTAATTAGACAAAACTTCCATAATTAGTCCAGTATAAAAAAATTATTATTATTTTTTTCAAGAACAAAGTAAGATTAAAGTGTTAGAAAATTTTTAAGGTCAAATATTATAGTTGGTGGAAGGTCATTTAGAAATTCAAGTAGATGTTTTGAAGGATGTAATAAAATTATTGGATTATACTGTCATTTGTTTTTTTATTGAATAAGGAAAATTAGATATTTCTATAATCTATACGAATTATTTTGGCCCTATCATTAAAAAATAAAATAGGATCATTATAAAGTAAATGTTAAAATTCTTTATCCAACTATTTATGTCAATACCTAATCTACCCCTTAATTAATTAGTATTAATTGATTCAATTAATAGTTTTTTAATCGTGTTAGTCGTGAAATCAACTAGTGTTAACTGATCTTCAAAACTAGGAAAAATTTCTTTTTTTTTGTTTGATTTTTTTGAAGTTAATCAACCCAGAATCGTTGGATACGAAAGATAACGTATGCCGATTCTGGGTTGGTGTTCTTCGTGATCGAAGAACACATGAATCAGTGGATGTTTCCATTCACAAAGGACGATTCCAACAATCGTTATATGTGAGTGTTATTATGAAACGATTCCGGGACACTCTCATAAATGAAAAATTTTATTCATAGTCTAGGATATTAGCGCATTGCATTAAATAGTTTAGGATATTATCACATTTCATTACATGATCTAGTACGCGTATTCTTAAAGCTCGCATATTAATACATCGTTAATGAACCTCCGAGCACGTTGGTTCAACACGGTATATTCCCTCGCGTGCATGAACATCCTTTCCCCGTTTCGAATTTTCCATAGGCTATGGAATCGTTCGACCTGAAATTAAATCGATTACAAGTTAGTGTATAAATATCAAACGATGAGAGAGGGATAAACATGTCAAACTACTCACTTTCTTGCTATTAGAAGCTTGAGGATGATGCTTGTGAAGCATTCTTCTAATTTTACAGAACTCTCGCATTTCACTTTTGATGATGTAGAATTTAGACGCTAGGTTTCTCCATTTGCGATGGTTATGGTTCTCGGTGCGGTTATAGAAGAATTCTTTGACTCTTTTTCAAAACATCGAATAAACTTCGAAGGGACGTTCACAGAAGACGAGAATGAACGACTTGACGAGCTCCAAATCTTTATTCAGTTCCCATTTCATTTCCCCGACTCTATTTGAGTAGTGGATGAGGTGGAGTGAGTAGAAGGTGTAAGTTTGGGGCAAGTTGTGCCAGAGACAGAGGAAGTCTCAACGACTATTTTTTTCTTCAAAAAACTTAAAATTTGGGTGAAATATTCTGCAAAAATCGTTCGTTATGTAAGTACACGTCGAACGATTCTAGGTTATCGAAAATGTCAAAATCTAGTCTTGCTGGAATCGTTATATACATAGCTCCACATCGAACGATTCTAAGCTAAAAACAACAACAAAAATTGGCATGTGATTAGACCTTAGATACGTTCGATATGGTTGTTCACATCGAACGTTTCTATCGTGAAAAAGCAACAGAAAGTTTTGTTTTTCATCCGCTTAGAATCGTTCTTTATAGATGCCAACATCGCACGATTTTATACTAAAAAATCACCTGGAATATTGACATTTCCTTTACTTAGAATCGTTACATATGGATGCTCACATCGAACGATTTTATCGTCAAAAAGCAACAAAAAGTTTTTTTTTTCTCTACCTAGAATCGTTCGATATGAACGTTGACATTAACTGATTCTGAATACTTGGAAAAAGTTCTGGTTTTTCTGTTCAGAATCGTTGATAGGTTTTCCACGTCAAACGATTCTGGCAATAAAAACATTCATAGTCCCAGTGATAGCAAATTGTAGTTCTTTTGTCGCGTCTTAACATACACAACAATTCTAAAACCAAATAAATCCGTTCTTTCATAAAATAATTAACCTAATTATCCATATGTTTAAATCCGATTGAAAAATATAAATTAAAGACATAATTATCCAAAGTGAAGACCCATTAGTTTGAAAAACAAGAAAGCATTCATTCAACCACATCACCGCATTATCCACGACCACGACCACCACGACCACGACCACCTCGACCTCATTTGGGAGGTCCTTGTCCATTGCTTGATTATCCCCGAGTAGCCTTTCTCACTCTTGTTTTTTTTGTTGGCACCGGCTCCGCCACCTCCCCAAACCTAGCACCAGCTTGTCCATCCTCCATAGCCTAGTATTCTTCAACCTTCGCCTGATTCGGCAAAACATGTTCTCATCTCCCGATACACATTTTTGCTTGGTTGATCATGTACGTGATTCGTCTTCTCTGTTTTCATTTCAAACAACAAACAAGTTGCAACTCATTCTAAACCCTCTTAACATACCATAAGAGAGCACAACACATACCAGAACATCGAGAGCTCTATCCCGGTACTTGATGAATGGCCTCTCGTCTATTCGTATGACACGAGTGTGAGAAACGTTGAGGTACCACAACATATACGTCGGGATGGCTTCAACATCGGAGTTCGCATCCTTACCCATTCCGCATACATTAGCCGACCTATTCTCCCAAATAATTTGAGTTGGTTTAGGACTGTGGACAACCTCAATATCATTCTCAAGGGAAATACATTTCTCCATGTTAAATTTGAATTTGACTGCATCATGGATCTTCTGCACAAAACCATATTTCCTCGCCACTCTTGTCGGTTTGTACATTACATAACCTCTGGAGTGAAAAAGAGGTCCATGGTAAAGTTGTTCCGGGCACCCAACCATCTTTCGTCCATAAATGCTTTCTTGTAAGGGTTAAAGACAACATCCGCCGTCGTCAAGTTATCCAGTCGCCGCTTCATCTCAAGGAGGTCCTTATTCTGATTCTCCATCTTGCCGCTGAAGGAGTATTTGCTTCCAAAAAATTCTTCATCCAAATTTCCTTGCTCACCGGCCCTCTAAGAAAAATATGGGAAGTGCAAGTATCTCCACACCTGCATCAACATAGGAATAAAGGTGAGAATAAGAATAGTAAGACAAAATTTTAACTTGAACACTACACCCCTTGAATTACCTGAAGAAGAGCCACATTCTATGCGAATTGGATCCTATCTACCCTAGTACACTTTCTCATTTCATTCAATAAGTATGCAAGGCAAGTAGTGCCCTAAGAGTACTTGCTGACTTTCTCCAATGGTTGAACTAACTGGATGTAGTTGGCATTCACCCGAGAACCAGAAACACCAGGGAAGATAACAAATCCCAGGATGTGGAGAATATATGCGGCGTCTGTAGCAGTGATATGATCCGCGGTCATCTCACCACTTTCATGAAGACGCAATTTTTTCGAGAACTCATCCCTAATGTGGCTGAGATGGAATATTCCCTATTTTTTCTCTTTCACCACCGTCATCTCCGTCGTGGTCTTGTGCCCATCCCAACCAAACACCTTCGAGATGAACTCGTATATGTCCTTCCAATCTACCTCATTTTGGTAGTTGGGTCCCCTCACGGATTTACCTCCAACGCTGAGACACGTGATCAACTGCACATCGTTTGGTGTTATTGTCATTTCCTCAAACAGAAGATGAAAAGTATCCATCTCTGCGTAATATCTCTCGAGGAAGGAAGAAACACAGGGCTTTTCATACCAAAACCTGGAGGTATTCACTCCATACATCAACCCCGTTTCTTCGACGATCCGTTTGACTTCAGGTGCTTCTCCATCTAGTGACCATACAATAATCAACTTTAGAAATTCCAAGAATAGAACCGGCCAACAAGATACACACATATCCAATGATTCATAACACTATAATTCTAGAAACGTTCTGTGTTGGTTTTCGTATCCAACGATTCTTGGCTAAAAAACCAATAGAAACTCTGGAGTTTTCTTGACAAAGAATCGTTCGATAGGGATGTCCATATATAACAGTTCTAAGAAATGTTCAGTTTCTTCTGAACCCAAAATCGTTCGATGTTCGTGTCCATATCCACCGATTCTAGGTCGATATTTCCTGACTTTTCAGTTGCATTGGAATCGTTCGACGGGGGAATGAATATCAAACGATTCGAATTTGAATCGTCGATGTGGACATGAACATCGAACGATTATGGTTTTCACAGAAAACCCGGAAATCAAAATTATCAATTTTTGAGTGTTTGCATGCGATTGAAACCTAATTTAGAGTGATGTGACGATAAAATTGTACATGGTTCGATCCATTTGCTGTATCGAGCTAAGAGTTTCTTTGTCTTCCTCCTTTGTAACCGTTTTGTTCTTCGGTTTATGTTTAATTGCTTCTGCAATTCCTGGATTGCTTCCACTAGGCAGATTTACTCTTTTAGAGTGATGCTTCATTCGTCTTGCCATTTTTGTTATATAGAATAAAAAAAATGATTAATCGGTTTTTGAATCGCCGAATATTGATGATGTTTTGGTTTGAAATGGAGAAGAAGAATCGTTTGATGAAGAAGTGAAATAAAAAATAGGTTAGTTAGTATTAGTAATAGGGTTTAATTTTAGTTTGTAATTTTATGTTTTTATAAAGGGTAATTTAGTATTTTTCTACGAATTTAGACACCCCTTATCTACTATTATGGGTCTACATAAAATTGGGTAGGGCCAAAATAATTCGTGCAGGCCCAAATATAGCCAGGTTTTATAATACCCAAAGATCTTTTAGATAATTTTTAGTATCCATAATGAGTATTTTTCCCAAATATTTTTCTACTAGTTTATTAAAGTATCCTTCTATGCATTATCAAAATTTGATTTTTGGAGATATGTTGATGTAAATTAATAAAAGTACCGAGACAATGGTGAAGATACGTATGTTATTGCTTGTTCAAGCTTCATCAAAGTCTTCAAATATTTTCTCTAAAAATATGAAATCTTTTAGTATCAAAATTGTTCGATCATCTCCGACTCCAATAAATCAAAAGTATCGATTCATTCCATATCTTGAATCTAAAACAAGAAACTGAAACCCTAGATCGACCTACAACTTGATTATGATTTTTTTTTATATATTTTATGAATTACCTGCTAGTCATGATGAGCCTTCTCCTTGTTCAGTTAAGGGTTTAATATCATAACCCAAAGTACACAGTTTTATGAAGTCAAATAAGGCTAATTGTTAATCTGAATAATTTAAGAATCAAATATTCTCCATTAAGGATCTCTCTAATGGATTGCAACATTAGTTGAGGTCTGATAAAATCACTGGAATTATGTCAAAACATAAAACAGAAAAAACCAGCAACTTAAACATAATAGACACGAATTCTAATATGTTCACAATCCATTAAAAAGAACAAGAGAGGTATGAAATGATGCAAAATATAAAAAACACAATTCAACAAACGATAGATATAAGGGCTACCAAGCCTATCAACTGTGGGCACTTTTTACATCAAGAAACTTGTGTTCTTGGGATCGTATGGAGATGCGCGAACGATCTTGCAGATTATGGAAAATCGGTAGGTACTTCTTGTGTACGGTTTTTAATTTTAAATCAAGATAACTTGGTCCCAACAGGTTTCTAAACCACAGAAAGAGAGGATACTTGAGGTCCAAGCATTGAAGGCTATATAAGAAGACATCAAGATCAAACAAATCATCTTTATCACCTACACCTTGCGATCACCTTCAACCTCCCATATCATATATTCTACATTATAAGCCTAGGTTTTCCCTTAGTGAGAAACAATTCTTCTTCTTTAATATATTCCCTATGGGTTTTAGTAAACTCATGACTAGCTAAGTTTCCTATTGATGGGGGTATAGTTAGAAATCCTAAACATGTAAACCAATCATGCTGATTAGTTTTAATGTTAATGATTTCTTTTATCATTTATGTTCTACTGTTTATATCGCCATGCATGATTGAAGACTTGTTCATTTAAGTTGTAAATTGAATGATCATGTGTTCATATATAACACTATACTAGGGTTTGATATCTGTAATTGTCGGAAAACTCTAATCACAAGTAGCACATCATAGTTGTTAACGACGGGATGTTGCCATGCAACTATGTGAAGAAGCTTAACCTAAGTTAAATCCTTGTGGTTCTTGCTCTGGATTGCATAAAATTACCTCAACTCACAAAAACCATTTCTTTCATTGGGTTAAACTTGAGTGGATCTTGTACCAAGTTATTCATTAAAAATGATTCAAAGTGTGTCTCTTGCGCTTTTGATGATACAAGGAGTTTTGTCGGAGTAAGCCTGCGATATGATGCTTTAGGGTTATTAGTATGAGAAGGATTTAATGTTATCTCTAATCAATTGACGAGCTTGTTTGGTGATGGAAGATGAAACCTCTAACTAGTATTCTCTTCTCTTGATCAAAAACTTTACTTACTTTGTATTTTCTTTTGTTTGTTTACTTTAGTTTAATTCACTACACCATCCCCTTGGTTACATAAGAATTGAAAACAAACAACATTTACACAGCTCCTCTGGGAATGATCCTTACTACCAATATATTACTTGTTAGTATTAGTGAAAAATATCTAAAGTAAATTTGTTGCACTTGTGGTATGCTTCACAAAAGTAGGCCCATTTCTCATAACAGAGAAAATAACACTAGAATACCATAACTTTAGCCAATTATACCATTTTGTATTGAAACCCATTTTCTATGAATCAACCTCTAAATATTTCCAATTCACTATATCTTTTTAAAGATCGATCTTGCAAATAATACCAAGTTTTCCCTCTTTCAATCTTGAATCAACATGCTCATTTGCAACAAGTATGCCATCAGTGATTTGCCTACCCTCAATATAAGCATATTACACAGGGGAAATGAGTTTAGTTATAACAAGATTTAGTCTAGAGACTAGAACCCTGACAATAATCTTATAAACACTAGTGAGAAGGAAAATGGATCTACAATCTCTAACTATTACAATGTGATCGCATTTAGGCACAAGAATGATAGAAGTAGTGTTATGCTTTGCATCAATGTTTCCACGTTCATAAAATTTATAAACCATATTCATAATATTTTTTTTGATAAAACTCTAGCACTTCAAAAAGAACATTATTGGAAACCCATTTAGCCTCAAGGTCTTGTCTTGACCTAGATCTTTTATGGCTTGTAAAACTTCATCTTCTGTAAAAATTGCATTAAGTATTTCAAATTCAATCGCACTAATTCTGTCAAACCCAATGCATCATAAGTCAGGAATGATTATTTCTTCTTCCATGAACAAGTTTTTGGAAAAGCCCACAATGTGATCTTGCAACTTGAACTTATTAGAAATAAGCACTCCATCAACGTAAAGTTGTTTAATTATGTTAAATCTTCTTCTTGCAGTTGCTTGACCTATGAAAAAAGATATATTTTTATCTCCCTCCCTAACAATTTTGAGTCTGACTTCATCCTCCAGGATGTTTCCTCAATTTGTGATACTTTTTCAAATTTAGTTTTGAACTTCAATTTTTCCTGAATTTGCATGTCATATAAGACAGTATCTTCTGCCATGTTATCAAAGGATTGAATCTTTGCTAGAATATGCTTGAGCTTTGTGTCAGGTTGTCGCAAATATCTTTATGTATAAATATGGGATATAAAGTTACAAACTCTTTTCAAATAGTAGTATATTCTTATTTGAATGTAGTGATCGATACTATTAACATGTAATTTTACATCAGAATATCATGACGATTGTCATTTCTACCAATAGAAAAAAAAGAGATACGCTTTCAATGGTGTGGTTGGATACGATCGAATTGTCAAAACTATCCCTTTATTTAATCTGTACAAAAGGTGTACAAAGTAATAACCGATAAGTAAGAAGGGTATATACATGTTTAGAGAACATAAAACACGTGTATGTGGCTAGTTTTTTTCTTTTTTTTTGACGAGAAGATGTGAAAATATTAATTAAGAAATATAATACAAGATGTTGGCAATCTCTTGCTTATCAAAGTTATTGTACACTAAATTTGGCTTATGAACTTGGACTTGTTCTTGCATATGTTGCAGGCTTCTAATTCTAGCTTCTTTTGCCAAAGTACCTTCTATTGTATTGTACTTCCTATTGATATGTTGTACTCAGGATTGTTGTATCTTTTCTAATAGATATCCACATTTGTCCACTATGCTTTCTGCCTGCCATGGGGTGCTCAAGCTCTAATTGTTGATGATGTCTGATAGTTGTTGTCAGTCAGTTACAATGTCTGTGGCTAGTTTGTATGAGGTGAATATCCCATTATGCCCGAAACATTTGTACATTGATGTCATTCAGGATTTACAGTCAGGGGCGAAATTACAACCGAACTTCTTTTGGCTTAAGTTAGGCCTAAACCAAAATTTAAGTTTATATAGGTAGTTATTTAGCCCACTCCATCTCAAGCCCAAATAAAATTGTCGTACAGTCCAGGTAAGAAATTACAATTAAGGTTCTTTTGTGTGACATAATTTTTTCTCTCAAACCCCTACTAGTCTCAAATCCATGTTCCACCACCTAAATTTACTCCAAAAATTGTTGTAACATATTCACATGCAATTCTTGTTTCAAATCTATATGTTGTTTGAACTATGTCGGAGTGTAAATACCCTCTGAGGTAAAGTAATCAAACATCATTTATGCACTGGGAACTCACTTTCTAAGAAGATGCTCACGTTTTTGCATTTCGTTTGACACTGATTGGTGTAGCTTGCAAACATCCTTTGCTAATTTCCCAACACAATTGAAAGTTCCTCTTACTTATCTGATTCCTCCAAGGTGATTCCATATTGTCTTCGAACAAAATGATGCATTTAAATATGGAAAATTTATCGATATGTCCATTATCCATATAGTTATTTACTATTAGGTTTTTTCATATTAAGAAGTTAAGCGGTAGCCCTTTTTTCTTTGAAACATGGAAAAGAAAAAAAGAAACCCTTCATCCCAAGCGTGTGAAGAAACATGGAGAAACAAAAACAACCGTTATAGAATTAAACCGTATTTATTCGGTTTCCCCTACCACTCTCCTCTCTCTTTCTCATTTTCCCCTTCTGAAACTGAAATCCGTATTCTCATAAAATTTGGGTTGAATTCTCAGAGAATTTCAAAAATCTTATAAGCAAACTTCCTTTTAATTTGTTAAAAAGTCTTCAAAATCATCTTATTCAAATACAATCAACCCAATCAACTCAAAACCCTAAAATTGAAACTTGATTTTAAATTATTTTGAAATCTTAGTCAATCTTTTAGTCATTATCAGTTCCAAAAAAATCGAAGTAAGTAAAAATGTGTAGGGTGAGTTTTTGACAAGGAAGGAAATTATGATATTGCCTCTGCTTAGCTGCATAAATATATATAACGTTCTGACCCGGAATCTGAATTATAGATACGTACTTCTATCTTATATTCCGCAAGAGAATTGAGAATGCGTATTCATCTCATGGATACATTAATCTTGTAGCTCTTTTATATATATATATATATATGCGCCCGTAAAATTTCAGGGCTTTACTCGGCTAAACCCTCGTTATTTCATGTGCGTCCATGCAAACCATCTGCATTGATCAGAACATGTTGATTTTGCAGAATTATGAACATTCGGAGTGAGCCTTTATGCAGAGTCGTATCAAACATCGCCAGTGGCAAACTTCCACGGTTGAATTCCTTGAATATGTTTTGTATGCACTTCAAAAAATCCAAGCATAATGCCAACACTAAACCTCATGCGATTGAGAAGGTCTAGCAGACCATGGTTAAGGCCACATAACCGTGCGAGCACTAGCAGCGCATAGGC
>JAJJMC010005091.1:3514807-3536080 GCA_023531435.1 Papaver californicum
GAACTAGCAAGTGCTAGCGCTAGCGCATGGGCCATGGCCGTGGCGCTAACAAACGCCAATGCTAGCACCATGGGCCATGGCCGCGACGCTATAAAGTGCCAACTCTGTAGCACTAGCGCCAGTGCCATCACTTTGCCAATGTTACCATCTTGTTAGCATGCCCAAATATCAATGCTTGCAGCATCTAGACCATAACAACGACACTAGCATGTGCTAGCAACACCCCTATAACACTCACATATGCCATTGTTGCTAGCACAACTTGCATGTTGAAAATATGCTATAAATATGGCATTGCCATGTTGTGTTGGCATAAACTTATTGGTAGTATCATCTTACGACATAACTCACGTGTTTTGAGTCTGATAGTTGATGACTCCACTAACTCCTACGAGAAATCAAAACATGTTACATGGGGGGATTCTCCATGGGGTTTTGGTTTAGTGGTTTATAGCAACATGCGGTGTGGCAACACCCCATGATGAGAAAGTTACAAGTGGCGGTGACGGTTATAGAAATTAAAAGATGATGAAGTAATGGTTTTGAAGTTTCCAAAAACTTCCCAAGCATAGTGGGCGTGGTTATACCATTATCTCCACAATCTCCTTCTGTCCACTACTTCCACTACTTAAGAAGAAAGCAGTGTGTATCCCTGACTACTATAAACTAGTTTTTTAGGTGGTATTATTCATAGTGCAAATTGACTATTCATTTTTACACATTAGGATGCTATTTTTGTTAGTGCATATTGACTATAATGTATCATATTATGCATATATTTAGAGTATATATTCCATACACTATGTTATATTTATGTTTTTTTGTGTCATATTTATGTAGATGTTAAAGCTTCTAGCTCAACTGGTGTAAAACCATATAGACCTGGTTTTGTTCCACCCTTTACTCTTGTAAAGAAATTAAGAGAAAGGGATTTAAATTTCTATGATATTCTATTGAACATCATAAGAGATGCTTCGTACGGGAATCTATTTTTGACGTTCTGGAATACAAAATACAAACAGGCACATTTGAAGAAACTAGATGATGCACTAACAACTTTAATAAGGTGTTTTAAATGGGAAAGAAGTGATGATGAGATAAATTTTGAGTTTAAAAGAAAAGAACAAGTGCATATTCAAACTTCTACACGAGAAGAGATTGTGTCATATTTGGGATGCCTAGAATGGCAGACAGAGCAGAGAACTCATATCTAGGGGTGCACAAAGGTCGGTTCGGCTCGGTTCTTGATGGAACCCTGTACCTGTACCTCCCTAGGGTCGGTTCCTAAGTTTTGTACCTGTACCCTGTACCCCGTACCCTCGGTCCGGTTCCGGTTTTGTACCCTGTACCCCGGGTCCGGTTCCGGGTACGCACCCTGTACCTTTTTTTTTTTTGTTATATATGAAATTTAAATATAAATTGTTGAAATAAAAAAAAAAATTTAAGTGTTTCTACCATTTCAATCTAATTACGAAATGTATACAATAATTAGTTCCGTCAAATAAACACAAACACAAAAAGTTTGGTTGTTCCGTCAAATAAAATTTGGTACTTAAAGAAGTTATTTTTAACGTCAAATAAACACACAAACACAAAAAAGAAGAATAACCAACATGTAAATAAATCCAATGAACTTCAAGGATCAAAAGATTCTGGCGCTGGCATAGGACCCAATAACTCTGCAACATCCATTAAGAAATGAATTCATATTAAATATTGAATTGATGATTAATAAAGAAAAAGAAAAAAAATCATATTACCTTCCTCAACGTTAGAGTTGTCGTCCGGTATATAATCATTTAAAAGATCAAGAGCAATCGGTTTTAGTAACCAACTTTGTGTACAGAGCAATGCCTCGACCGTCCTAGTAGATAAGGAACTTCTCCATGGACTAAGCACTCGTTTTCCGGTGCTAAATGCTGATTCAGAGGCAACTGAAGTCACAGGCATGGCTAATATATCCTTTGCCATATATGAGAGTATCTTGTACCTGCTGCTATTGTTCTTCCACCAAACCAATATATCAAAACTGGAATCAACTTCCTCACCTTCGGACTCAGACACATCCATCACATCCATCAAATACCTGTCCAACTCTGTTGTAGTCTCAACACCAGATCCAGATGGGTTCTTTTTATGCCTTTTCTTCCCTGATTTAATCCTGGATAGAAAACTTTGCTCTTGCATAGAAACTGCACTATCAGTTACAGAAAAAACACTAGTGCTGCTACTTGACCCCTCGTGTCCATTTGAATGCATAGACTTATACTCTTCAAAGAGTAACATAAAATCTGCTTTCACCTTTTTCATAACATATGCAACCTTCAAAGTATCCTTTTCATACAAACATTCAAGATGATACTCTAATCCTCTGCCAGTGAAAAGTGAAAATGAATGAAAGTGCAAGTGCCATTTATGTTGTGCAAGTGCAACTATCAGGAATGGAATGTAAAATATGATATATCAACGCAACACACCCGTCAAAATATGTTTCAATATCTATCTAGACTAGTAAACTATGCAATTTTCGAAAAAAATCATCTGCACAGCAAGTAAATTTCACCAATGATATCATTTTTAACAGAGTTCTTTCAAAACCAGATTTTTCTAAACCTTGTTACTGAATGAACAACACTACATATCTTACTTGATGATACAACAACTTTTAGAATTGGGCATTGTAACGTGGGAATCCACCGGAGATCCAGAAAGATATGCATACAATCGTATTCTTCCGCATCGAAATCAAAATATTACAAACCTAGTCATTCTAGACAGATTAAGAAGATCCCAGAAGTAATTCAATCCCTCTATACTACAGGTTTTTCTCAGAGCAAAACAAAAAGGTACATACTAATTGAAAGTAAACCCTATAAACACTTTCAGTAACAACAATCAAATTCACAACTATAATATTAATTTTGACAACACATTTACTTGATTTAACAGAAATTCAACAAAACAAGCTCCAGATCTCATCTAAAGACTAAAACCCATGAATTTTATGAGGATAAAAAAATCAGACCAGTGCAAAACAGAACATCAGTACGATAATAATTGATTCTAGAACTAGAAGTCGTAACAATTAAGAACTAAGAGAATAGTAATCCTTACCTCTTTGATTAGGATTACGTGCGTAGATGTTGGAAATTGAATTTTAGGTTTCTTTGAAGAGATTACGAAAGAGGAATTCTGCTTCTGCTGGTTAAACTTTGATGTAATTTTAGCCACAGTTTCAACGATAGAGATTAAATCAACATAAAAAGATCAATGGTTAATATTGATCGGTTCCTTGGGTCGGTACAGGTCGGTTCTTAGGCTGTACCTGTACCTTGTACCCGTTTGTACCCGGTTCCTAAATTTTGTACTTGTACCCTGTACCCTGTACCCTCGGTCCGGTTTTTTAGGGGTACGGTTTTATCGGTTCCGATCCGGTTCTTCGGTTCCGGTCGGTTCCTGTGCAGCCCTACTCATATCTCATGAGTGGGGGTGGATTCAGACGATCTAAATTTTATCATAGAGTTTTTGGTGAAAACAATATGACAAAACAGTTGATAGAGAATGCAACACGAGAACTAGTCAAAGTGGCACAAAATGTAGATGAGAAAAATAAGAAAAAAATGGAAAGGGCAAAAAAGAAAAACAAGGAGTATGTGGTTAGTGAAAATGAACAAAAATCAATAGATGATCGTAACCAAGACATTGTGAGGCTGATTGGGCTCTTTATGTGTGTAACATTGTTCTTTACCAAGAAGATGCAAGCCAATTGAAAGATATGTACATAGGTTTAGTGAACGATCATGAAACAACAAAAAATGTTTTACGACCAGACTTGATACATGACAACCTCAAGAAGCAACTAGTGTAGAATTGTAATTCTCCAACTAGTGTTACTAGTTGTGTTGTATATTTGTTGGTGATATTTGAACCTATATTTAAATTATTTAAAACCTATATATCTATGTATTCTATGTACTAATGAATCAATCTCTTTTGTGTTTTTTCTACAGTTATGGTATGATGGCCATACTCAATGTGTTAAACCAATGGAACTTGAGAAAGGAAGCAACTTACTAAGAGCTGCCAGGTGGGATCTTAGACAAGTCTCGATTGAACTTACAAAAGATTTGGAGTCTGCAAGTTACCCCGTAACTATATGAACATAAAATTTATTTTGTATGTTATATCTCAGCCAGTGTATATAAACTATACTGTAAAAAAAAAACTTGTTTGAGATGCTATTTGGGAGTGCAGATATCATATACTTAACTATAGATACCATATGCTATTTTAGGAGTACATATACAATATACTTTTTGCAAAGTGTAATAACCATTAGCATGTTTTTGGGGTGCAGATTGTATATACTCTTACAATTTTAGAAAGTATATATAGTTTAGTTTTATTTGCATTGATAAAATAAGTTTATTTGTATTAAAGATAACGTCGAGTTTTCCTTGAAAACTATAGTTGAAAAGAAAACTTTGGCAGAAATTACGGAGAGGATGCGAGAACAGCAACGAAAACATGGTGTTGAAAATGAAGGGATGCAATAAGATGAAGAATTGGATGGTACTGAAGAGGATGAGTATGGAGATTTGAAGCTCTTTATACATAAAAAATGGATAGAGGTGTTGTGGATAATTGAAAATGGTGGATCGGTGGATCCAATAATGCATCAAATTGTGGAAGACATTTACTATAAAGTTTACCACGAAAGAAAGCCTGGATCTAACAAAGAAGAAGAAAGACCTTCAGAAACTGAATCACAACAATAATGGGAGCGATATATGGAGCAATTATTTTTCTTGAAGAGAACAAGGTATTTGCAGTGCTAAATTCCCCCATTTAACGAATTAGGATGCTAACACCAAAACACATAATCAAGTTTTAGATAGTTTTTTTGGTAGTGCAGATTAGATATATTCTCAAAAAAATAACATATAAAGCATATACTGCTTATAATGTATGCATTTAAGATACTATGATGCTATACTAGGACACATAATTTAGTTTTAGGTGGTATTTTTGAATGTGCAGATTGCCGATACTCTAAAAAAACCTGTTCTCTAATTTGGCAGTGCAGTTTAACTACACTTTATTCATTTTCTTCTATGTTATTTAGATTTTTATATAATAGTTTTAATCCTGTTTGAACTCTTATAGGATTCTACTATTCAAAGTGTGTTGCCCAGAATTGAGTTTGTTCCTTTGGTTTCCGAGATGCCGAAGTTGAAAGAAGTTAATGAACTATCAGTGGAATATGTTCTTCACTTGGTTGTGACAGGAAAGTACACTTACAAAGAAGAATTTGCAATGTTTCTGAAAAGTGAAGATGAAGATGTTGTTGATTTGAACATTGATGAACCAGAAAAACAAGCAAAGAGGCCAAATGATGATATATTGTATGAAAGATTTGTTCGAGAATGGACGGAAAGTGGGAGCCTCGAAATCCTAAGTGAATTAGATCCCACAAAGGTCATCGAAAAGTTATATGCAAATGATGTGTTTCCTCTTCCATCCGAAAAAATAGCACCTAGTCCACCTAAGGTCTACATATTTTTAGGATGTTTTTATTAGAGTATATATATTCTGCACTCTCATTTTATTCGAGTGAATTTTAGTGTCTAATACAATAGAAAAATGCAGGAACAACCAATGGAATAAAAACAATTGAACCCCACTCATCTTTGGGTATTATTTGTATCTGTCTTGCGAAGATTATTGGTGAACAAGAAGATGCAACAGCTCAATCTGGAAAACAAGGTTCAAAACCTACAGTTTCATTTGAAGGACCATCGTTCTCGCTCCATACAGACGGGACACCAAACAAACATGAACCTAAAACAGAAGTTGATCAACTAAAAAAGGTATACAAAACATTTAATTCATATATTTGTACTTTATTTAAAATGCAATAATATTTGTTCAGTGTATTTATTCTTCACTCAAATCACCTTGGATGAGTTAACGCGAAGATAAGAGTCTCAGGCAAGGATTCTAGCAAGACTTGAAGACGTGGTAGGCGCTCTATTTTGTTCCCTTGTCATGTTAATAGAAGAAGTAGGATATCGTAGCGCTTTTGAACGAGGCCCAGATTCTACAAAACCAAAGATAGACTTCTCGACTGGCGCTTCCCCGCGACACAATATTAGGAATTTCACCACTACTGAAAAACCGGTGGACCAGGAAGCCACATTTCTAACCGAGAATTTGTGTAAGCTTCTTCATTTTTTCAAGGATCAATGATAGGTGCATTATTTGCACTATTTGGATACTCTAATTCATTGATTTCTTGTTAGTTTTCATATCATTATGCCTTGATTTTGTTTGTTTATGAGTTTCTTAAGAGTTTTGAAGTGCATTCAACCAAAGAAGAGGTTAAAGGATGGAAACACAACTTTGGAGGAAAATCTAGGAAGATTTACGGTTTGGAAAGTACTTCAAAACCCAACCGTAAAAGAAGTTGTTTTTGAAGGCAAATTCCAGGAAGATTTACGGTTGGGTCTAGACTCTCAAACCCAACCTTAAAATTATTAGAAGATTTTGTCATATCCATCTTATAGAGAATTGAAAAACGAAGGCAACCCAAAAAGAATGAGGTCAATCGGATATCGGATGAGGGAGTAATGATCAAAATAGTGAAGTACAAAAAAGTATCCACGGTTGGGTTTTTTGGCTCGAACCCAACCGTAAACCTAGGGAATTTTGGAGCGAATTTTTGTGTCAGAGTTACGGTTGGGTTGATTGGCTCGAACCCAACCGTAAATATGGGGTCTTTTGGGTGATAATTTTGTGCCAGATTTACGGTTGGGTTTATTGGCTCCAACCCAACCGTAAATGAGGAGTTTTGGCACGTATGTGGGCTTCTCAAACATGGAAAACATGGTCCCGGAAGGATTAAAAACCTATATTTTTTGGATACTATATAAGGAGACATCCAAGATATTAAGAAGGACCTCTGGACACTGGAAAAACACAAGGAGAACACGAATCTAGGGCTTGGAGTTGCAATTGATCATCACGATACCGAGGGTTTGCTTTACTTGTTTTCTTGATTATTTTCCATGGATTTTGAGAAAACCATGATGAACTAAACTTTTCTTATTGGTTAAAGATGTAGTCATAAGTTCGAAAACATGTTTATTAATTGAAGTATTCATTCTCATATGTTCATAATCTCTTCAATATCGCTTATGTTCTACCGTTTATAACGCCTTGTATGATGGATTGCTTGTTTGTTTAAGTTGCAAATTAGATGAGCATGCATTGACATTTATAGCTAAACTAGGGTTTGATATCCGTAATTGTCGAAAGACCCTTGTTACAAGTAGTATAACATAGTTGTTAACGTCGGGATATTGCCATGCAATTATGTGTAGAAGCGTGACCTAGGTCAAATCCGAGTGCCTCTTGCGCCGGATTGCTTAGAATAACCTCAACTCACAAATACCATTGCTTTCATTGGGTTAAACTTGAATGTCTCTTGCGCCAAGTTATTCGGTGAAAAGGATTCAAAGAGTGGCTCTTGCGCCTTTGATGATAATAGGAGTTTTGCCGGAGTAAGCCTGCGATAGGATGCTTTAGGGTATTGATATTGAGAATGCATGAATGTTGAGTATGATTTGGTTGATAACATGTTGGAAGATGAAAGATGAACTCTCTAACCAATGTTCTTTATCACTGATATTCATTTTAATCTTTTTGCTTTAGTATAATTTAGTTATAGTCACAACAACAAAAAAAACCATGTTTACATAAGTAATCAAAAGTAATTAACAATCACCTGCCTCTCTGTGGGAACGAACTTTTTCTTATGCCTATACTCTAATCTATATTAGTGAAGTAAGAACTTGAATTAATTTTGCTTGGATGACAACCGACCAAATTTTGGCGCCGCTGCCGGGGAGGCATAGCGGATTGTTATTTGTTTTTGATTTCTTATTTTTTGTTTTTAGTTTTATTTTTATTTCTAATTTTTTTTTCTAACCTAGTTTTGAGAATCTTGTTCCAGGTACTTGTATTCCATGTACGGTGCACACGATAGCTTATAATGGTAATCAATTTTTTTTCAATATCAACCCTATGACAATTTCCAACCATGTGGGGAGTATAATCACAACCAATCCTTTGGTTATGACCAATTTTCCACATACCCTTTTAATTATTCTCATACATGCCAATCTCCTTATAGTAGGTATGTAAGTGAACAATTACAAGGAGGGGAGGATAATTATGCTTGTGATGGTTTATCTAAATCTACTCTTGATCGTTATTATGATCATTCACCTATTCAACGGGAGGAGACAAGGTTTAGAAACTCTACCACAAGTAATGGTGTAAGACTACCAAGTTTGAGAGAACTTGATAAAAGGTTTGAGCAATTGATTGATGAAGGGGCATCAGGTGCAAAATTTCTACAAGCTAAAAGAGATTTGAGAAAGGAACATGAGCGACGTTATTCTATGGGATACGATGATGATTTTGAACCTTCCGAAAATCCTTACACCAGTGATGAAGTTATTCCAACTCCGAATATGATTTTTGATAATAATTGTGTAGTTAACTCAACTCCTGATCTTAATAATGATCATTCACCCACTCAAAGGGAAGAGTCGTGTTCAAGAGATTCTACTGTAGTTAATGGTGGAAAGCGTGTGAATATCAGAAAACTTGCTCATAAACTATACAAGTTGGAAGATGACGGAGCCCCGGAAGAGCTTCTCGAATAAATTAGTAGGACCATTTGTATGGAATTTAAACGACGTTCTGAAAAAGGTTGGGAAACCGATGAAGATTCTGATTACGGTGAGTCTGAAAACGAAGATGAGTATGTTGAGAATGAAACCGAATTGAGCAATAATGTGGAAGACCCAATTGAACTTTCCGAGGATGATATTGATAATGTTGATGCCAAGATTCTTGTTGAGGCAGAAACTAATGAAGAACAGTTAGAAAGTTTGATAAAGGACCATAATACACAAGAGGTAAGTAATTCATTGGAAATTTTTGAAAAAGATAAGGATCCCATAATTCAAGAGACTTTAGAAGGTTTGACTGAAACTTTGCTTATTGATCATCTTCCTTTACCTCGTTTTGGCTTGAATGTATGGGCTTCAGAAGTATTGTTGAGTGACTTTGCTTCTAAATATCCATTGTTGGAAATATTTGATTCTCATACTATGCAGGTTAGCAAAGAGGAGTCTATATAAGTTCTCGAATTCTATGTTCTCTATCCACTTCCGAGTGTAGAAAAGACTAAGTGTGGGGGAAACTTCTATCGAGTGATAACTTCACTATTATTTTCTTGTACTAACATTTGTGTGAAGTTAATATTTTCAATGCAGATTGTTCTATGTGTGGATCCCCAAATTTTTCAGATTGTTGGTCAATGGACGACCAAAAAGTCGGGATGAAGATGTTAAACTAAGCGCTCAATGGGAGGCAACCCATTAGTTTTGTATTTCTATCTTTCTCTTTTGATTATTTGTTTTTTCATATCATGTTAGGATTTCCCATCTTGATTTTATATTGGAGGAATCAATTTATATTGAGGACAATGTAAAGTTTAAGTGTGGGGGAGTAATTAAGCATATGTAGTTTTTAGGTAGAATTTTAAAACTTTTGTACATATTTGCATGAAAACCTTTAACTTTTAGATATTTTAGAGTCAGTTAGTATACTTATAGCTGCGTTTACATACGAAGTTCTAACCGAAACAACTGAACTTAGAAGTATAAGAGAACTATATTCGGAGTGCTTAGTTGTTGAAAGGCTAGAGCTGACAAAAAAGGACTTAAACTGCCGGTAGAGAATACAATATTAGAAGAGTTGATCATTCAATACCCATGAGTGAGGCACCAAACCTTCAATTTTTTGTTTAAAGTGTTTCATCTGCGCAAATTCCGGGTAGAATGATGAGCTACCTAACCTCGCACCAATTTCAGCACTACTTTTTGATCTCTTGAGTGCTATTTCTATTAATCATGAGGGTGCCATCAGAATTGCCAACTCTATCTTGTAGTCTTGTTTGCAGTTGGCACCATTCTCTCGACAACAACAGTTCCATAGAAACATATCATCATCAACAAGTGGAACATCAAAAATTTGCGCGAAAGTTGAAGACAGTCAAGGTCTAAAAGCAACTATTCAGGAAAAAGCAAATTTCATATTCAAGTAAAGCAACTATACATTAGCAGAATTGTATATACATGTTGAAGACTTATGTACAAAAGCGAAAGAAATCAAAAGATGTGAGTTAGTGAAGTTCATGATATCAAGGCAATACAAGTTGTGAAGAATCAAGTGGTAAAGTTTATATCCCACGGCCATAGTAGTTTCATCATTTATTTTTCAGTTTATGTTAAAATAACATAAAATAATAATAATAAAAAAAAAGAGTTTATCATTGCTTTAGTGTATATTTTTTTTTTTGTATTCATTCAATAAGGCCGTGGGGAAGAATAAATTTATAGAGAACTTTCAAACAACAAGAAATTGAGGAAAAGAGTTACAAATTGTCAAGGTTCTACGAGGTTCAAAAAGTTCATCATCAACAATTGAAGACCGAAGACGTTTCTATTGGATGCTGTGAGAGTGGTGTTGATTGCCGATCGGGTGAGAAGGTAAGTAAGCATTCCCATCCTTGCATAGTGGTTGATTTCCTTTATTAGAGGTCATTATAAAAACAAAAAGGGGTTCTTTTTCGTCCCACGTTCTATGGGATAACATCTTCATATGATTCGGAAGGTTACCTTTCCTTCATACCATTCAACGTGTGTAGGATTTCTATCTTCATTCCTGTCTGCACACATGTGAGATCCATAAAGTGCGTCTTTTGAGTGTCAAATTCATAAAATCTTGTTGGTGAGGCAGAAACATTCGGTCATTCTCGAACCTGGATCCTTTCACATGGTGATTTTCTCCTAACTCAACGGTTAAGCATGAGAATAATTTTCTTTATACTTTTAACTTCTACTGTTAGAGTGCAGAAACTTTATGCCTTCGCAGCTCTTTGGATGCATGTGCTCTTGAATGTTTGAAGTTGGAAATTAGGTTTTGTGGATATACCTCTTGTAAATCCTCACGAGACTATAACTCGTCCACTAGGGACACCTAGGGGTTTAAAGGCTTGTTACACATGCTAAGTGTAACCGTATCCTCAACGAAATGGAGTTGTTGTAGTTTAAGTTAGTTTAGAATTTTAGTTTGATCGAGGACTAGCAAAAGGCAAGTGTGGGGGAATTTTATAGGTGCATTATTTGCACTATTTGGATACTCTAATTCATTGATTTCTTGTTAGTTCTCATATCATTATGCCTTGATTTTGTTTGTTTATGAGTTTAGGAGTTTTGAAGTGCATTCAACCAAAGAAGAGGTTAAAGGATGGAAACACAACTTTGGAGGCGAATTCCAGGAAGATTTAGGGTTGGGAAATTACCTAAAAACCCAACCGTAAAATAAGTTGGTTTTGAAGGCAAATTCCAGGAAGATTTACGGTTGGGTCTAGACTCTCAAACCCAACCGTAAAATTAGTTGAAGAGATATGAATATTTTTTCATTTCCACCTTATAGAGAATTGAAAGACGAAGGCAACCCAAAAAGAATGAGGTCAATCGGATATCGGATGAGGGAGTAATGATCAAAATAGTGAAGTACAAAAAAGTATCCATGAGGAATTACGGTTGGGTTTATTGGCTCGAATCCAACCGTAAACCTGAGGAATTTTGGAGCGAATTTTTGTGTCAGAGTTACGGTTGGGTTGATTGGCTCGAACCCAACCGTAAATCTAGGGTCTTTTGGGTGATATTTTTGTTCCACAGTTACAGTTGGGTTTATTGGCTCGAACCCAACCGTAAATGGGGAGTTTTGACACGTGTTGGGCTTCTAAAACATGGTCCCGGAAGGATTAAAAACCTAGATTCCGTGGATACTATATAAGGAGACATCCAACACATTAAGAAGGACCTCTGGACACTGGAAAAACACAAGGAAAACAAGAATCTAGGGCTTGGAGTTGCAATTGATCATCACGATACCGAGGGTTTGCTTTACTTGTTTTCTTGATTATTTTCCATAGATTTTGAGAAACCCATGATGAACTAAACTTTTCTTATTGGTTAGAGATGTAGTCCTAAGTTGGAAAACATGTTTATTAATTGAAGTATTCATTCTCATATATTCATAATATCTTCAATATCGCTTATGTTCTACCGTTTATAACGCCTTGCATGATGGATTGCTTGTTTGTTTAAGTTGCAAATTAGATGAGCATGCATTGACATCTATAGCTAAACTAGGGTTTGAGATCCGTAATTGTCGAAAGACCCTTGTTACAAGTAGTATAACATAGTTGTTAATGACGGGATGTTGCCATGCAATTATGTGTAGAAGCGTGACTTAGGTTAAATCCGAGTGCCTCTTGCGCCGGATTTCTTAGAATAACCTCAACTCACAAATACCATTGCTTTCATTGGGTTAAACTTGAGTGGCTCTTGCACCAAGTTATTCAGTGAAAAGGATTCAAAGAGTGGCTCTTGCGCCTTTGATGATAATAGGAGTTTTGCCGGAGTAAGCCTGCGATAGGATGCTTTAGGGTTATTGATATTGAGAGTGCATGAATGTTGAGTATGATTTGGTTGATAACATGTTGGAAGATGGAAGATGAATTGTCTAACCAATGTTCTTTATCTCTGATATTCGTTTTAATCTTTTTGCTTTAGTATAATTTAGTTATAGTCACAACAAACCCCCCCCTGTTTACATAAGTAATCAAAAGTAATTAACAATCACCTGCCTCTCTGTGGGAACGAACTTGTTCTTATTACTATACTCTAATCTATATTAGTGAAGTAAGAACTTGAATTAATTTTGCTTGGCTGACAACCGACCAATCAACATCCGACACATTTGCTTCTCTTGACCGCATAGCCGTGGATGCACGCCTGACAATATCCTCAATGGAGATGGAAAAAATCATATCAGGCAAACCAGCTATAAACATCGTCACTTTCACCGAGGAGGACATTATGGCCGAAGAAGGCCATAATCGAGCCATGTATGTCACTGTTCAAGTCAAGGAGTTCTAATTAAGGAGGGCCCTTATCAACACAGGAGAGGTTTTTAATGTCCTTACACTTAGGACGCTCAAGGATGCGCAAGTCCCGAGGAACCAGATTATACACCATCCCATAGTGATGAAGGATTTTGAAGGTAACCGCACTAACTCCTATGGCCATGTTTATATAAACTTACAAGTTGGTCTTATCGTGTCCAAGGTGAAATTCCACGTCATTACGAAGGAACCCTAATACCATATGATACTAGGGTACCCATGGTTACTTGACAACAAGGTTGTTTCTTCCACCTGTCATCAATGCGTGAAAGCAGTGCTGAACGAGAAAATCATACGCATAACAATATCGCTATCACCCACACTCCAGAGGACAACACCGTTAAACCATCCAACAAGGTCTACAACATACCGCTACCCGACTAGGAATCTATAGCAGACGAACCATCAACCCCTTCCGTAAGAGTCGGGTCATCGGGAACTACTTTCAATGCCATACCCTATGGATGATGCCATTGGACCTCCAACGCCACTAATACTTCACCTTCTAAAAGAGGCCCTAGCTTTGTAATTAGTTGCGACAAAAAGGGAAGTGTGGTCTACCTCCGCTATCGCTATTAGTAATTAACTGGGAAGGCATACGAAGAGTTGCCCTACCCACAAATATGTATCCAGAACGAAGAACCATATCACGAAGAGGTCCAAGACACTCCATGGTAATTACAGGATGGTACGGATTCTACGGCTGACACGCTCGAAACCATCAACCTAAGAACGAAAGAAAATCCACGACCCGTTTCAATCAACTCGGCCTTGTCACCAGAAGAAATAATGGGCCTCATCAATCTACTCAAAGAATACCAAGATGTCTTCGCTTGGACCTAAAAGAAATTCCAGGGTTAGATTCCAAACTGGTCACTCATCACTTACATGTTTCCCTGACGCCAAACCAGTCAAACAACAACTTAGACAGTTCAAGCACAAAGTCGAGGAGAAAATTAAGATTAAAATTTAGAAGTTGCTGGCAGAAGGCTTTATCAGACCTATCCAATACCCCAGATTGTTGGCTAATTTCGTCTCCGTCAAGAAAAAAAATGGTCAAATAAGATGATGCGAAGACTTCAGGAACCTGAACAAGTCCTTCCCCAAGGATGACTTTCCTCTCCCGAACATCGACATGCTTATGGATGCCACCCGAGGACACAATATGTTTTCGTTCATGGATGGATATAACGGGTACAATGAAATAAAGATGTATGAATACAATGCTGAGAAAATTATGTTTCGAACCCCTATCAGGAATTTCTATTACATGGTGACGACCTTTGGAATGAAGAATGCTGACGCTACTTACTAAGAATCCATGGCAACAATCTTTCATGACATGATGCACAAGCAAGTAGAAGACTATGCGACGATGTGGTGGTAAAATACAAAACCAGAGCATCCTACGCGGACATACTATGTCAACTCTTTAAGAGATGCTGTAACACCAGCAATTTTCGCATGGCGCTTACTCATGGACGCGTCATGGCCTGGGTTGAAGCTTCATCCTAAGCTTATAAAGCTTACCCAGATATGCATTAGGGTGTGGATGCCTTGACCTCGAATTATAGTGTTAAGGTCCTATTACGCGTGATGCGTATTCGAGGAGGCATGATAGTGCAAAGGCACTATTATACCAATCCAAAGTTGCGTACGAAGAATGCATTATAGTGCTAAGGCACTATTATGCCGTGATGCATTATTGAAAATGCATCACTATGCCTATGTTGCATACCGAGAATGAATTTTGGTGCTAATGCACTATTATGCCGTGATGCATGATCCAATGCATCACTAAGACGAAGTTGCATAAGTGGGAGCATCATAGTGCAAATGCACTATTATGCCGTGATACATGATCCAATGCATCACTAAGCCGAAGTTGCATAAGTGGGAGCATCATAGTGCAAATGCACTAATATGCCGTGATGCATGATTCAATGCATCACCGAGCCAATGTCGCTATTCGATGAATGCATTGTAGTGCTAAGGCACTATTATGCTGTGATGCATGATTCAATGCATCACCGACCAATGTTGCATAAGTAAGAGTATCATAGTGCTAATGCACTATTATACCGTGATGCATTGTTAAAAATGCATCACCGAGCCAAGAATGCATCACCGTGATGCATCAGCGTGTTTATTTGTAGCTTACCCGAGAATGCTTCGCTTGGCTTTGGCAATAAATCTTCATTTTCGGACTTGCAGTCGATGGATGACACTTACCATTCAAATATTTATTTGTAGGAAAATGCGAATAAAACATATATAGGGAGGGAGCTTTGCTTGAATGTGCATGAGCGGTAATGCACATATAAATGCGATGCAGCCTATACGTTAGAGCATACTTGATGCATAAGCATCAATATGCTTGTAGTTACACGATGAAGCTTGAATGTGCATGAGGGGTAATGCACATATATATATGCGAAGTGGCCAATACGTTGGAGCATACTTGATGCATAAGCATCAATATGCTGGTAGCTCAACCGATGAAGCTTGAATGTGCATGAGCTGTAATGCACAATATGTTGGAGCATGTTTGATGCTAAAGCATGATATGCATATAGCTTAGCCTATAAAGATTGAATTATGCGAAATCATCCTTCAATCGTGCTACGTACTTGAGAATGCATATTTGCATAATAAATAGCGATAGTTATGCACAAGCTAGTGCATACCTTGCGAAAGTCCTTCGCCTATACGGTCTAGGCTTTTCTTGTCCTTTGGCCTTGCGATAAAGTTGGAATCGAAGTTGGCTTTGCCTTAATAGGGCTTAAGTTACTAGTTCCTTTTGAATTGACCCTTTGATGAACTACGGTCATACTTGATCCCATCAAGGTACGGGTTGAGTACGTAGGCAGCCGCAATGCAATGCATTGAGGTGCATCACCTTGTCTCTCATATCATCTAATTTGGGAGATGATTACGACATTATGGTAACTCATATCATCTGGCTCGGCAATGCTAAGCAAGAGATGATTGTTGCCACACTTGATGGGGTAGTTGCAATTCCATTTGATGGATTGTTCATACTTCCTAGCAACCGTTGCGACATGGAATGGCATGTGCATGGATGTTGCACCCTTGGCAAGAATAAGATAAGTGCAGGCTCCAACGCATGGTCGAAGCAGAATTGATGAAGCGAAAGCTTAGGCTTGAAATAGCCTATGTGTTGTTCCAAGGCATGGGTCAGGCCTGGACAAGGATAATACTTAAGTGATGCTTGTTGAAGGCATTCACCATGGGCTTTAATGGCCTTGCACCCTTTGTATGTTAAGGGTGAGTTGGAACGATAAGGAGACTACGGTCGGAGTACCATGCTTGCAAAGCATGTTTGGAAAGGCAAATATACCTGGAACGGTATAAACGTAGCTTGAATAATGTGGGAACTACGTTTCGAGTATAATGCTTACAAGGCATGCTTGGAAAGCAAAATTTTACCTGCACTTTCCAGCGAGAAGCTAAGCTATAAGTTCTGGTTACTTTCTTCTAAATTGAGCATCGGGGAGTTCCGGCCTGCCCAGCGCAATGCGCGGAATGCAAAATTTTCCGGTCTGTGACAGATGCCGTGAATACCATTTGAAGATGAACCCTCTGAAATGCGCCTTTGGTGTCTCATTTGGGAAGTTTCTGGGATTTCAAGTAACAACAAAGGGGATCAAGGTGGACTGATAGACACATTTTTGTGTCGAATTTGCGCTCGATTTCCTATTTTTATAGTGTTCGATTATGTACTTTTATTAGTTTTTTGTATTTTTGTAGGTACTTTAGAAAAATAAAGATTTGCGGAGAAATCGGCTCAAAAAGTTGTGATTTGCACTTCGGAAAAATTATTAAAGGCACCCACTGGTCTTACTAAAGGCACCCAGACAATGGATTGGGCACCCTTCTTTAAATTCAAAAACTTGATTTTGGCGGGAAACTTTGGTTACGTGAAGAAATTTTGTTGCGATGATTTCCAACCGAGTTTTAAGTGTTTTGGAAGCTTCTATGAGTTATCCAAATAATTCAAACACCATAAACAATAATAATACACGTCAAACAGAGAATTTGAGGCGGAAAAAATGGTCGGAAAATCAATCGGGAATCGGAAAACCGAGTTTTACTCTGTTTGGAATTCTCACGTAATCAGAAGTGGATTTGGATAAGTTTTTGGAGTCCTAATCGGTTCATAAAGCTTATTAGGGTTTACTTACCCTATATATACGAAGAGAATTGAAGAAAATCGATGGGCAGAGCCACCGTGAAGAGAACAGGAAGAACTCTGCTGCTGCCGAAGAAGAAGAACAGCTGAAGAACAAACAGCATCAGCGAACTGTCGTTCATTCTATCGATGTTAAAGTCGCTGCTTCAGCTGCTTCAACGGTTGTTCATCTGCTACACATAGTATCCGTCCTTCTTTCCTATACCTTGTTCTGCTACTGTAACACTCTGAACCCTTCACTGTAACGCTTATAAGCGTATCGAATCGTCTGTGTTACTTCTTTTTAGTCATTGTAAGCACTTTTTGAGCAATGAAAGACTATTTTGAGTGTGTTTCCATTACAATGAGCTAATCACCATTACTGGGATGACGGAGGAAGCTTTTTCTCTAATAATTAAGTGGTATGTATTTAATTAATCTATTTATGCAATTTATTTATGATTAATTGCCTTGATTGAAAATTGATTTAAAAGATTTTTATTAAGCAATTGTGATTCCGTTAGATGGTTCATGCCTCGGATTAGGTCCCTAGATGCTCCATGCTTGTGTTATACAGTTGTTGTTTTGAAAATCTACTTTTGCAATGCTTTAGAATCAAAATAAAATGTTTTAATTGCATGATTAAAATTACTATCACTTGATTTATTGGTTAAAAGTGGAATCCTGAATCCTAGTTCTTCCCCATATTTTTAAGTCATCTTGATTTTATTCTGTTTTGTTTTCTTTAATTAAAATTAAGTCTATAATTAAACCTTCACAAGTCTGAGAATCGAACCTCTTTTTACCACTATATTTTATCACATCATGGACCCAACCAAAATACATGCTATCACCACCATGCCACCACCGCACGTTGTAAGGGAACTTAAAAGCTTCATGGGAAAGGTGTCATATATTGAACACTATATTCCCGGACTAGCTCAGTTTGTTGCTTCATTTATACCCCTGCTAAAGAAATAGGCAAGTTTTGTCTGGTCATCTATACAACAAAAGGCATTCCAACAGATCCAATGATTTCTGTTATCACCAACTGTTATGAAGTCTCCAACTCCGGGTAAACCATTACTCCTCTACGCAGCCTTCAACGAAGTTGTTATAGGATCCATATTGGCTCAAGAAGATGACATAGGGGGAAAATGTCCCATATACTATCCGAGTCGTACATTGAGAGATGCAGAGCTGAGATACCCCAAGGTTGAAATAGCGTGTCTATCCCTGGTGCATGCCATTTATAAGTTTCAGCATTATCTACTGGCAAATAAGGTAGTGTTGATGGATAAGGATGATCCTATAAAATTCATACTGTCAAAACCCGCTCTTATAGGACGAGAGGGAAAATGGTTGCTACAAATGTTAGAGTTTGACATACCATGCGTATCCCCAAAAGAAATAAAGGGACAAGCAGTCGCAGACTTGCTTGCGGTGTTTCCAGATAAAGATGATACCACAAAACATGAAAACTTAACGGGAGAATTCCCAGACATCTCACTTGCTGAAGAAGAAAACTGGTTATTATAGTTTGACGGCTTTGCTACTCTTAGTAACAACACAGAGGGAGCCGATATTTTGTTAGTCTCACCAATAGGAGAATTTTTCTCGCATTCATTCAAGGTGGAATACAAGTGTACCAACAATTCTGCCGAATATGAAGCCTTCTTAATGGGATTGTCACTAGCCAAGCAAGTTGGAGCTACACATCCCGAAATAAGAGGAGACTCGAAATTACTAATGAACCAGATGAATGGGATATTCTCTCTCAATGAAGCAACCCTAGCCTCGTATAGGACGGAAGCGCAGAAACTCATAACCCACTTTGCCGAGGCGATGGTCATACCTATAGGGCGCGCTAACAACAGACACGCTGACTACTTAGAAACTTTATCCTCAAAAATTCAGTTTGAAGATTCAGAAACGACCCTCATTGTACAGAGGCGTGTCATGCCTTCAACATGGATGGACAAGCCTGATAAAGAACTAGCTAACGACTGAAAGACGCCTATCATTTAAGAGCTTAGTAATTCACATAGCCAAGGAAAGGGCATTCCTAAAGATTTAAAGAATTTATTCCTATTATATGGAGTATTATATCATAGAAACTCAGATGGATCTCTGTCGAGATGTCTGGGAGATGATGATACACACAGGAAACTTAATCGATTACACCGTGAGATATGTGGTCAGACACTAGTGGTAACCCTGTATAGACGTCTCCAATGTCTTAGGTATTATTGTCCCACCATGGAGACCCAATCCCGATCATTGCAGGGGTCTTGCTCCAATTGTCAGATCCCGCCACAGCAGTCAGAGATACTGACTATACACTATAATGGGGACTAACGGGAGTCGTATATAAAATATCCCCGAGATAATGTCCTACCTTAGGAAAAGAGGAAAGCGACATGCTTGATCCGAAAAGTCAAAATATTTTTCTTTCACGAAGGAATACTATACCAGAAGAGCTTTGGCGGAGATCTGTTGCGATGCTTGGCAGAAGAAGATATTCATATCATCCTGAAAGAAATGCACGAAGGGGAGCACCAGGGCAAGAGAAAATTATTCCTCCAAGTCCATGAGAAATACTACTGGCCGACCATGGAGGACGATCAAACTTCATTTGTTCAGAAATATCACCAATGTCAAATCCACGTCATCCTTATTTACACATCTTGCCTTCCTCTTCACTTGGTAAGCAGACCTTGGTCATTCTATAACTGGGGACGAGATCTCATTGGTAAAATCAATCCATCCTCGTCAAATCAACATGAGTACATACTCACTTCCATGAAGCACTTCACCAAATGGGTCGAAGTCGTACCTCACAAAAGCATAACCGAAGCAACCATAACATCCTTCATCAAATAACATATTATATGCAGATTCGGGATACCAAAGAACATCATAACGAATAATGGTACTCCATTCGCAAATAAATACGTCCGAAAGTTACTCAATGGATATGGCATCAAACAGGTATTCTCGACACTATACTACCCCCAAGGGAATGGGCAAGCCGAAAGCACCAACAAGACCCTCATCAAAATTCTAAGTCGTACTGTTTATGACCACCCAAGAACATGACACGAACAATTTCCTATGGCCTTGTAGGCATACTAAACTTCTCCAAGGAATTATACAAGGACCTCACCATATCTCTTGTATGTGGGTTCGATGCAATCCTACCCGCAGATATTAAAGTCCCATCAGCCAGGATCATAACAACAAGTGGAGTCTATTGGGACGAGTCTGAAATAACCAATTCCCGAGTAGCAGAGTTATATTTATCAGAAAGAACCTGCAGATCTCGGGCCATTTCTTCAATCTTGTCTGATTCTTCCTTCAAGACCTTCTCCTCTGCCAAAGCTGCCACATGATCCTCTCTGAAATTCTCTAAATACTGACGCAACCAGTTTATGTTGAAACGAAGACCCTCACAAGTAGTTAACATCTCATCCCATTATTGGATTTTTGAGTCCCTGATATTATACAGAGATGTGTTATCCATCTCGGCGATAACAGGTAGGAGTCCTGTGACGGCTGTTACGAGTATGGGGAAACAACTCTTCACCAGTTCTGTTGTACCAATGTACCCGTATTTCTCATATATCTTAGTCTAGAGGTCTACATGGTACTTTGGCACGATAAATTCTCCCACTACTTCATACTTCTAAGATAAGGATTTCATCTCCAACTCAAAGGAGAGCGCAAAATTGGGACAATGATGAACAAGAAGACTCAAGTCGGCGTCTGCGAGAGAATCCATGGGATTAAGAGGAGTCTTAGGGTGAGCATCAACGTTTGATCCACCATTCACTGGTATGAATTCCCAATTCTCCTTAATTTCAACATGCCCAATGTCTATCTCATGTTACAACCAAACAAGCATGCATGTGTTAAAAAGGGGGTGGGGGGGGGGGGGGGGGTGTGAGGGAGGGTTAAAGAGGGGAAA